>JAPDSC010003936.1:11047-68171 GCA_026290005.1 Latrodectus geometricus | reverse complement strand
ATATATATATATATATATATATATATATATATATATATATATATATAATTCAAAATATTGTACTTCGGAAAATTGAAAAACTGATTATTACTTAAATTTAATTATTTAATTTATATCCATAGAAAATCTTATCTTTATAAATAATAAGGACTATAGAAATTTATTGGAGAGCAATGTTGTGACTATATGGGAGATAATTCAATACCTAATCCAACCTAAGCTATCATGCTGAGAGGGGCTATACACTTTAAAATTTTCGTAAGGTCGAATTTTTCTCCTCTCCTGTGATGTGAACAATAGGTTTCAACTTAAATGTTGACCTTGTAATGGTTAAAATTACAATATGGTTGATTATGCTCCTTCTTCAGCAATAAGTTTTTAGTTGTCAGCAATTGGCTTCCAGAAACGTATAATTATAATCTAACTTAATCTAACCTATAAATATAAAGGAAACTTATTTAATTTTTTAAAATGGTAAAGTACAACAAAAAGCTTTATGTTTTTAAGATTTTTTAAGGGATAGTATTTTTAAAAGTACAACTTTATATTGTTTGCCTTGATAGTGATTGTTTGTTGTTGAATTAGCCGCAATATAAAACTGATGATTCCAAATGTTAATGAAAGTGAATGAAACATTCCGGATTTCTTTCCTTGTGTTCAAGAATATGGCCCAAAATTTATGGAAACCCTTTTAGGTAAGACATTTCAAATGCTCAAATGTCATACAACAGTTTCATTGTTGTTCGGCTATACGCTTCGTGATATCAGAAGTTGTTTTGCCATATCAGCAGGAATTTATACAAAATATTATATAATAAACCCAAACCACTAATACTACCGTATTTTCCTGCATATAATCCACAGATAATGTGTTAAAAATGCTTCAAATTCCGTTGAGCGTATTGTACGCCGCCGCGGATAATTTTATAAAAGACATTCTCCCTCAGAAAAATTTTAAATTAAGTTATAAAAGGAATGCCGTTTATGTTTCATAAAATAAGTAACAGATGGCGCCACTACTCTTTTGATTTGTTTCAGCAATTATCAGCTTTGTCTGATTACGTACAAGAACGAATTTGGTTCAATGGAAAAATATATAGTTGCAATTGGGGCTAACGTCATTTCGCATTCTGAAAATATTCAAATTTGTATATAGTCATGTGGAAGCAAAAACTTTTAAATTTCACAGTAAATTTTAAACTGAAAGGCATATAGAGGGCAAATAAAAAAATGGCGACAAACGTGTTAATCTAAGTTGAAAAATAAATCATGCGCGATATAAAAGAAAATATTTATCCAATGCACAGTTCGAAAATAATCCATATCTTTAATTTAATTATTATCAAAACAAATATATTTTATTATTAAAATATGTCTAACTTGGTTTTAAAAGTTAAAATTAAGTTTAGTATCTATAGTAAGGCGATTGTTGAAAATTAAGTTGTAATTGCCACCAAGTTCGGGATTTTTCACTTATCTAGTGGAAGTTTAATGTATAACTCTATATAATAAAAAAACTCTATATAGTAAAAGTTTAATGTATAATATGATATAAAACATACAAGCACAAATCCTCCTCCCTCTATTCGAAAGGAAATTTTTAATTAAAATTATCAGCTCTGGTCTCAATCTGGTCACACAAATATCATTTAAAATTTTAAAGAAATTTTTTGTGTTTAGATTGATTGATTTGGCAACATAAAACATGAAAAACAATATTGGGGATCACGTGAATCGAAATCAGTATTACTTGTAAGGAAAAAGTTTGAAGAGATTGTCTTCAACAACTGTTGACGGCAGGTATTAATCATAAGCATTTTTAATGGTTCTTTCTTTTTTTGAATTCATGAGAATGCTGAAGAACTAAAATTTGGGACAAATTAAATTACTTATATAGCTGTTAATGTAATGTCTTAGAATTTATATTAATTTAAGTGTATTTTGAGAGATATTTTTCCATTAAATCTTCACAATATTTATATAATCTGATTCTTTCGTAGTGTAAATATGCCGTAAACTTGAATATTTTATTATAGTATGTAATCATCACATAATAATTATAATTAGTTTTAAGAATTATTGCAGAAATAACATCCAGAATGTTGAAATAACAGTACATGTTAACTACTAAATTAATTATTAATATGAATATACCCTTTGCTTTGCATGATTTTATTAACGTAGCATCTACTTCTGCTTTTCTCTTGCATTCGAGCCTTTAAATTGACTACTCAGATGATCCACTCAGTCAGTTTTTCAGTTTAATGTAAGTGAAAAAATTTATAGTGATTTAAACAGACGAGGTTAATATAATTTGAAATTAAATGAACTTGTTCAAACATTAAAATAGGATGCAGATGATTTTTGTGTACAATGCAGAAATCAACCTTTAAAAAAATCAAACTCTTTATGTGAACTTCGAATTTTAATTCAAGCAGACTAATATTGATATGTAAAATCAAAATTAATTTCGTACCAGTAAGATAAAATCCAAATATTTTAAGAATAATTTTTAAAATTTTTTTATAATTAAACTCGAATGTATATGTAATACACACTAATATTAATATATTTTCAGTTATTTGTATATTAAGAAATGCTGTTATTCCTTAAGAACTAGCATTTGGAATTTAGATAATGAATGCGTTTTTTTTAGTATCATCTTTAATTTCGCAGGCGTATTTCGTTGGACTAAAGTTCTCCCTTACTCTGCTGGGAAGATGCAGTCTCCCGTGGACATCCAGAGCTCCGCAGTTAGTCAAGATCCCCAACTGTTACAGAGACCTTTGTCATGGACCTATGTGCCAAAGAACTGCAAGTCTCTCCTAAACACTGGCCATGGCTGGAAGGTCCCAGTAGAAGGTCAAAATTCATGTGAGTATCTTCGTCTCTTTCTACTTAGAGGAATCTTTGGAATTTCGTATGTCAATAGTGGCTGTTATTTATTCTTGCTGTAATTTTTTAATCAATAACCTGTTGATTACGAGCCTATTAAATTTCTTTTCATTGTTGGAAGAAATTGTATAGTTTTCACATCTAATTTCCATGGTACAATGATAATAAATGTGATATTTTAATTTGGATTATGGTAATTAATAAAATTTCTTAATTCCACATGAAATCGAATTTTTCGCAGATTTGAAGAAAAGGTACTTTTTTTTTTTTTTTTTTTTTTTTTTTTTTAAACCCAGAAATTTAGATAAGGAAACCAAAGTTTTATTAAATGCAAAACTTTGGTAATTCATAAGCGTTTTTTAATTGGTAAAATGTCTTTATTTTTTGAAATATGTGCAAAATATGAATTTTTAAAACGTGTAAAAAAAAAAATCAGATTATTAAAAATTACTTTTATTTCAGTTTTATTTGCTGCAAACAGTAGTTGCATATGAGAGCTAATAACGTGAGAATTTACAGTTTGAAATAGAATTTGAACCAATACAAACATAAACCTAAGCTAGAATTAAAATTTACGAATTTTTTAACTGAAGTTCACCGTATCACTATCATTTAGCTCGCAAATTTGCTTCTATACTTTATGTATGGAATGAAGATCATTTAAACATATGCACGATAGATATTTCCATGTTTGATTTTCCTTTATTTTTTACTTAATTCTTTAAAACGATGTATGAATTTTAATGGTCGATGAGATCGTTGTAAAGAAAAGATCGATCACCGAATTTATGCTTACTTTAACAAAACTGATTGAGGTATGTGAGAATTTTCAATCTACTCAAAAGTTAACGCGTTACTAAGTTTTTAACAAGGTAACAAGTTATTGAATACAAATGCTTATTAATACTGCTTTCGAAAGCTTAAGAGCATTTCAAGTTGCTTGAAAATGGTTAATGTATGACATGATTCAAATGAATAACACGAAATGCCAGAAATTATTTATTGAAATTTGACGAGTAGAAAATCTGCTGACTGGTGTACAGAAGATTGTTAAAAGACATGAAAGTAAGACAGTGAAATGTATTTACCTGAATGAAAGATAATAATCCATCTATTTAATTCACTTTTTACTTTAAGTATGAATTACAAATGTGCAACGGATTATTCTTTACAAATCGTTTTATTATTCTAATCGCATGTTGCATATTTTCTCTTAATGAATATTATAAAATTTTTTAAAAATAATTTTTATTTTATTGAATTAAGTTCAATGCTGTAACTTTGCATGGAGTAAGTTTACCAGTTTTTTTATTTGACAAAGAATGGTTTTAGGACTGGTACGGTTGTTCGTACAATTAGCACGCTTTTAGGACTAGCAAGATTTAGTGTAGGTCGATTGTATTTAAAAGTGATTAAAACTATGGTATTGATTGAGTAGATTTAGTGTTAGTAAATAATTACCTTTCTAACTTTTTTCAAACAGTATTTTGATAAATTACGTAAAGTGTCCTACTTAACATTTCTCGTGAAATTTTATGTTAGACAAATTAAAAGAAATATAGAAATTTTCGAAATGTCATTTCATAAAGTTTGATAAATAAATTGAAAATTGTGCTAAGCCCATAAATGGTGAATAGTCAGTGATTAAAATTTTTCAAGATGCCTAGAAGGTTTGATATAAAAAAAGAAACTTTCTCTTTGGTTTTACCGTATTAGAAATTTTAGACTGAAAATGCATTGTTATTAACTGGATATTAAGTTCATATTTCTATAATATATGCGAAGATTTTCCTTCCTTTCATTTCCAGGTCTTACAGGAGGACCTTTGGCACATTCGTACCAGCTGTGCCAATTTCATTGCCATTGGGGAAAATGCTCTATGTCTGGCTCCGAACACACAGTCGATGGAAAATCTTTCGCAGGGGAAGTAAGTATCTACCAGTAAACAAGCCGCTGGCAAATCTTTCGTACTTTAATTATAATTATGTTTGCTTTACTTGAAAACACGATCATGAAATTGAATAATCATTAATTTTAAATTTGTAGCCGACAATTCAGCGTCTTGCTGTTGAAAGATTGATACTGAAGATACCGATAACACAAAAAAAGTGTAAGGATTTCACTTTCCAAAAGGGATCAATGATAAAAAGCTTTCCTATTATAATTCCTATTGTAAATAATCTTAATAATAGAATTTTGAATTTTTTTATATGAAAATGAATGTTTTTGCTTGAAAAATATTCTCTTTTAATATGAAAAATATATTAAAATAGTGGTACATTTTAACACATGGATTTAAGCTGACAATCAGCTGTAAGTAGCAATTTCATATATGAGTGGCAATTAAGTGGTGTAAAAGCAATTTCATGTTTAATCACATTCTGCTAGTGTATAGTTCTCTTGTTGCTTTGAACTTCATAAATTGTTATTATAGCCATCATCGATTTGAAAAGTTCCACCTATGTCAAGTCATCTGAGAACGCTAACACATTCATTAATTTGATAATATAAATTGATCTTGTGTCTGGATGTTTGGTCTCTTTTCCGTCTAATACTTACATTACCGCTTCAGGCATGGATGCTTGTAGGATCAGAAGATAACTTTTAATGAAATTTTGGTTTACTGGTATTGATTGACAGCGATAAGCAAAAGCACGGCCTGATATAATTTCATTAAGAATTCTATTTACAGTAAACTTTGTTATCATTGACGAATCTAATTCCATATTCCCATGGCTCGTTTCTTACAAAGTTCTCACGTGAAATCCTTGATATTTTACTGCGTATTTATAGAGTTCCATTTCACAGCCAAATTTTAATTTCAATAAACTCATGTTTAGTATTTACATAAACTTTTATCTGAATATGTATTATATTCAATTATTTATCGTATATTTAACTATTAAGATTTCGGACATTATATAAGACATAAAAGTGGCTTACCACCGTTTTGATCATTACAATGAAACTATAAAAAACAGCTTGATAAAATTCATTTTTAAAATAAAATCTCTGCTTTAATTTTGAACTTTTTGTTCAAAGTTTACTATTAATTGTGAAAAGTAGCATAATGATTCAGTATTATAACTGAAACAATATTTGAAGTAATATTCATCATCACTATTTTTTTTTATTGAATAATACTTTTGATTTTATAACTGTGTTTTCTTTAGTTACATCTTGTTCATTGGAATGTAGATTTGTATAACAGCCCTGAAGAAGCAATTTCTTCTCCAAAAGGAGTAGCTGTTATAGGCGTTTTCTTTCAGGTAAAAGTTAGAATTTAATTTGTTCTAAGCGTTTAATATTTTAAATGGCAATGTCTTGATAATAATTGGTAAAAATTCTTTGGTAATGTAAGAGTATTGGGATAGCTTAATTAATTTTTTTAAATTAATTTTTTAATAGAATAAAAATTTAATATTGCTAAAAATATTACCATCAAATTCTCTTTGAATTGATTAAATTGTTTCATTGACTTTTATTAGTTTATTTGGTCATTTAGATGGAATCATTTTAAATGTTTAAATTTTAAATCTGTAGTTGATATTCCTTATAAAAGCATACTGCTACAATTTTCCAAAACTGCTATGTAAAAACGAAGCTCTTTCACTGATTATTGACATTTAATGTATTAATGAAAAATTATCTCATTAAATAGATATTTTTAACGAAAATAAAGTAGACTCCTACCTCTATAAATTAAAAAAGGTCAAATTAAAATTTTCAAATTTTTAATTCTTATGGAATATATCTACAAAAATATGACTGAGATTTCATCTATGTTTCTCATAACACTATTTATATAAAATCTGTAAATTATTTTCAAGAAATATTTTAATTTAAAAAATAAAGTCAGTGTGAACTATATAAATAAAGTTTATGTGCTGTAAATGCATACAATCGGGCTTTAATACTAATATTTAGAAAAATTTTGCTGACTTTAAATTGAAATTAAAATGAGTCATAAATGGTTCTGTATAGAGAATTTGAAATTTACGTTTTTCCATTTCAAAGCACTGTAATTTACATTACGAATTGCTTAAATCCTTTTTCTTAATGTGTCACTAGATTGAAGTTCTCTTAAACTCGAATCTTTGATCTAAGCATCTTTGCCTTTTATATGCTCTGTACATAATTTGTTTTCTGTTGAAAATTTCATTTTTTTTCTATACTATAAAAGTGCAAAAATTAAAGTTTAATATATTAAAAAATTTAAAAGTAATTTTGTTAGGCTATAATGCATATAAGAAATAATTTTTGTAGAAAAAAATTCTTATTGAAGTAGAGATTAATTTTCCTTCAATAATTTAACTAAATTGCTTATTATTAAAATAGAAATCAAAAAGGCTGTGTAAGAATTAAGCAAAAATCCATATGTATGTAAAAGTACCATTGTTGTGATTATTATCCTCATTTGATTAATATTTCTGGTGATTCACAAGTTAAATGTTGGCCTTGAAACTCTTTGTCATGGCACTCTTAATACAAATAAAGGCAATACATATAATAGTTTATGTACAGTTGTAGTCATGGTAATCTTTCTATCCCTCATATTAAAGTATTCAATAAAAACTATACATTTGGAGACTAATGTAGGAATCGAAAATTCCTGCAAGTAATCCTGTCTGAATGCAGCTTTGCATCGTAAATTGCAGTGCGCATTGTTTTGTTGGACAATGCATCATGAAAGTCTAGAATGGTAACATGATGTATTTGCCCTCTCAAACTACATCGAATCATTACTAAACGATCGGAGTGAAAGTGATCTTTAAATATTTTAAAAAATCTAGATCATTTTAAAATATTCTTGCATATTCTATAAGATTCTAGAAAAATCTATCGAGAAAAATTTGATTCCTTCTCAAACATTCTGGCTAGTTTTGACTTCTAAATTTCAATTTTTAATGAACTTAAATTTCTAGTAAAATTAAATTTCTGCACTGGATTCCTATTTCAGACATCAGATGAATAGTTCTGCTATTCAATTCTTTTTATCGTCCAAAAGGCAGCCTAAGAGTTAACTCTGTGGCTTTAGGTTCAACAGTTCTTGGATTTGATTCATTATCTAGTAAAAATGTTTTTAATGGCTGCGAGTTTATTTAAAAGTGAAGGTTTTTGATCTAATTAGTCTTCTGTAAAAAAGACCGTTGCACGATAAACAGATGAAATCTTTTTGTTACCCCATTTATCGAAACTTGACTTACGAAATTTAAAAAAAAAAAAAAAAAAAAAAAAAAAAAAAAAAAAAAAATTACTAAAAGTGCGCTACTATGTTACGAAATTCACATTGAATTGTGGGAAAGGATTGTGGAATCTAAATGGTATGCGAAGACATCACTTTTAAATTTACTATATTGTCTAAATTTATTAATTTCGAAATATATTTTGCTTAATATACTGTATTGTATACATAAGATAATTTTATTATCATGGGGTAAAATTTGAGTGAAAGAACTGATGACTAAAAAATTTTTTTTCTTCTATTAGAACATTGTTAGATATGACGTGTTTGTATACGAATAAAATAAAAAGTTAGAAATAGTTTATCTACTGCAATATGTGTTTTTTTCACATAATACTGTAACTAGGTGCATTTTTAATGTTTTCTTTGCAAAATTTCAGATAAAAAAAATATAAACTGTGAATAATTAGAAATACTAAGGCCAAAGGGTAATAGCTTGGACTAATTTCATTGGATGTATCTGGGAAAACTCAATTTGTAGCTTTTTCAATTTTATTAAAAGTTATAAATAAAATTAAATTTTTACAATTAGTAAAATCTAAAGATTTACAAAAATTTATCACCTTTGCTTTAACTGACATCTAACGTAAGGTGTAGATAGGAACGACAGAATACTGTCTCAGTTGAATCGGGAATGTCTTCAGCAAGTTTTATCTTGTTTATCACACAAGATCGAAAGAGTATGTTTAAGCGATTGAATCAGATTTTATGTAACCGCTTATTCATTCCAACCTCTGGCGGATGGCATGAACAAAAACTTCTAGACACTTCTAGAATACGGTAGAAATCAGAAACATTGTAGGCGAAAAGCTCCATACACCAATGAGTATTGCACATCATGCATATGCCGGTGAATCCAGTTTCAATTAATTAATTGGATATTTTCAGCCACTTTACTTCTAGGTCCCAAGATTTTACTATAAAGGAATTACCCTCAGCTTTATGAGTTCTTGCGTTGGTTCTTACGGCGTGTCTGTTACAGTCTAATTTCAAAGTTTATTCAGTATTCACAGATGAAGTTACTTAAAGAGAAAGATTTTTCAGTTTATCAATATACCCAAATATGCATGAGTTGGTAGCAGTTAAACCACATTCTATACTTCCACGTGCGCATTTCAACATACATAAAGAAACTTCTCTGATGTTTAGGTTTTTATTGTGAACAGTTTCATCATAAGCCAATCTCTCCTACCAAAATCATTCGATGGATTATGTTCTCGTATTTTCTGATAAGGATACAGAATCGTTGCAAAGATGTTCTAACCGTCATTCTCGTAATAAAATAAAATGCATGATGCTCCAGAACTTTTCAGAGATTTATCTTCAACTATCCGAAAATTCGTTTTGAATACAGTGATGAGTTTGGTGTGGTGGACTAGATCAATGAACCTTCTGAACAATATAACTATATATAGTTTGCATCGTGTACTTCTTACAAAGATTAAATCATCCTGTATGTCCTACAATGTCTCCAATTATTTAATACAGAAGTTATCTCAATGAATATCCCAAAAGAAATGTCCTGTGATTTCTCATTTCTAAGCTGCTGTTCTACTATTGTTTCAGTTCAAAGAACCCTTTTCATTTTGAGCATTAGCTCTCTGACCAATAGGTCATTGCTTCAAATTCCAGCTCGGATTCGGGGGTTTGTAGTGATCCGGAACCCTTTCATTTAGTGATAATAAACGTATGAAAACTGTGTTCCTATTATTTAATCTACAAGAAGTTTAATTCTAGACAAACTCTTCTCTCCTTGTATACAAATTCTTTAGAGATTTTACTAGTATTCTTAGTGTGCAAAATATAGCATATTTATTTTGTTGATAGCGCTTAAGATAATTTTAAGGATTTTTAATCGCTCTTTAATTTTAAATGTTATAAGAAGTTAAATCAGTTATTCTATGATAGAACTCTTTTAAATATTTTATTGTACACAAATATTCTTCAAAATATCTATTTCTCTTTCAGTAAATTTATGAGGAAGCATAGTAATCAGATTTACTGCTTGGTCACGTTCCAAAAATTTACATTCTCTTGGTCATCATTTCAATTATGCACCATTGCATGCTGAAAATTTATATACATGTTTAAATTGTAAGTTGTATACATTAAAAATAGTTCAACTAAAGTTGTGTACCTTAAACGTTAATAGATAGGGAAAGAAAATGAAGAATTAGCCAAAATAACGAATATCTTGCAAGAAATTTCCCGTAATGGAGAAGAGTGTTCTTTACCAAAGAAAATCGACCCTGCAGCTTTTATTCCAGGTAATTTTGCATGTCATATCTTTTAAAACTAATTTTAATTGTGCTGAGGTTTGATTTTGTTTCTCATTAGATATAAATTCACAAACCTTTACAAGAAACGAAATAATTGTTACAATTTAAGAGCTTAGAGTAAAATGTTTTGAAAGTATATAACAACTATTATAAAGTGTCCATGAACTGAAAAGATTCTGTATAAACACAAACTATAGGGTGATATATTCGGATAGTTCTTGTGTATGAAATCGAAGAGAAAAAATTAATTCTGGAACTAAGAAAGTTTAAGCGATAAAATTAATTTCTCTCTTGATAATTGCAAGATATTGTGAAAAGTAAATTGAATTAAAAACTTGCTTTGTTTTTTTCTTCCAAATAACCTTATCTGTTCAATATTTCTTCCATATTTCACTTATTATTCATTGGAACTTCAATAGAAAATGGTTAATTTATTTAATAAAATTGTTATGAAAAAATCATACGCGACTGTTGATTTCTTAGTTTATTTAGAAACCTTTTTGACAGCAAAATTGGCAACTGAATGGTTAGCGCTCAAATACACTCAGTTCAACAATTCATGGATTAGATTTCCACTTTTTAAGTATGAATGAAGTTATTTGGAATACACAATTTAAATTGTAATTATTTGTCTAATTGGTCGTCATGTGCAAAGAAACACCATGGATTATAGAGCGACAAACCCACCTTTTGTTGGGTGTTTCGAAATCTATTTTTTTTTCGATATTTCAAAATCCATTTTTAAACTAAATTCTGATCGAAAAAAGAAAAGAATTGCATAAATGATTTTGGTTGTTTTATAGTTAAATCTCTTAATTAGAGCACAATGATTCTTGTAAAGCAACATATATTTGATTAATTATATGCATTTTTTACTTATTCAAATTTCTCTATTTTGCATCGAAAATGTGAATGTTTTCGATACAAAATCCAGAGAATTCGTATCGAAAACATATCAGAAGAAGGGAGTTAAAATTTTATCCAGATGAAAAGTAGCATCCTTGCAGAAATCTACAATATCGGATTTTTAACCAACTTAAACTATTTTGAACTGTCCTTGAATGTGCCATAGATTTTATATCAAGTAATATTGAAAAAATTTTTTATCCAGATACTTGAAATTGGATTTAGTTTTTCAATGACTTTTTTTAGTTTATAATAGTTCAAGAATTTAGTTTAAAAAAATTACTTGAATTTGAATTTCATGAGTTGTAATTTTGTAGCTGAAAAAAGTGTGCATAAGTTTCTTAATCTATTATTGGACTATCTATGCGTAAGCTAAAAGTAACAATCGCTATCAGTTTGCAACTTTATTAAAATTTCATTGAGGTATTGCATATGTAAAATTCTTTTGAATCTTTTCAAAGAATACGGTGAATCTTTCTATTAAATAGTGACGGTTTTGTTTTCCAGTGGTAAGTCTTAAACAAATTCATGGTTAATTTTTAATTACTTTAATTAAAAAATAATCATGAGCGTGTTTAAGGCTTAGCTAATGTTCTTTTTTTTAAATTAAAACAACGCTGCAGTAAATGCTTCTTATCACACTTGTACTGAATTAAGCAAGGGAGAAATTTACTTTGTCTTGAAATTTAATGCAATTTGTTAGAATTTTTCTTTTTAGAGACAGCATACTTAAATAGTTAAGTGGATGTAAATTGATATAAAAGTGAAAACTATTAAAACTCAATTGTGTTACAATTGTGTTAACGAAGCTTGTCCATTTTTGGACTTTGCGCCACAAAACCCAATCAACCGACCATACAATTGTGTGTCATATGCCATGTTTTAAAATTCTTGCATTTCTAATAGCTTTACCGCGTCATGAAATAATCAACCATTCATTTATGAATGGAAAAATTTATAATATTTGTCTCCTAGATAATTTAAAATAACGCTAAATTGAAAACTAATTTTTCCGAGTGCTAAAAATAAAAATCTAATTTTTCCATTATTAAATTGACTAATAAAAGGGAATTTCGAAAATATTCAAATTTTTTCCTCACTTACGCCTGAGACTGTGGTAAAACATCGTATTAAGTTAGTTATAACTCATCAAATGTTCTTGACTGAGGTGACTCTAGAAGAAACTGGAGACGTTACAGATAGTTTAAGTATTTAATTGCTGCTTGAGGGAATTTGGCGGGTTTTGGATTCTTAAACAGAAAATCAAGATCAAATTTTTCTTCGAGGTCAAAAATGACAATGGAACAAGAAATCAAATTGCAATTTGAATAATCTTACATACATGGATTTAATACAAAATAATACATGGAGTCCAAATTTGGATTGTTTCTTGATTTTTGTTATCCCCCATTGAGACTGAACTTAACTTTTTACTCTTCAAATCCTGAATATGTACCTTCTTTGTATTTGTCATCAAAAATAGTTAATATTCAAGGGATGTATTGAGAACCAGTGTTACTTAAGTTTATCCTAATTATAAAAAAAAATATATTTACTTTCAAATTTTTGTAGAAGTTCCTGATTATTGGACGTACGAAGGATCCTTGACTACACCTCCTTATAATGAAACTGTTACTTGGATTGTTTTTAAGAATCCAATAGAAGTTTCGAAAGAGCAGGTAAGATTTTACCGCTTCGTTTGAATATACATTTTAAAAGTTATTCTCTTTTTATAATGATTTAATTTTTACTTTACACTTTCAGATTTTTCGAATATACTTATGTTATTAAAAAATTGTAAAAGCTTTTATAAATTTAGATTTTTTTTTTATCTAGTAATTTTGGGGTAATTTTATCCAATTTTAAAATCTCAAGTTATTGTCTTGATGAAATTCACTAGAGTAAATTAACTGATAACATTCATCTATATTGTAAGTGGACTATAAATATTTCGCAGGGATTAATAACCTAATGTTTTATTGCTGAAAATAAAAGTATGAGCATGATCGCATTCTTTGTACTATAGAGCCAGTTATAGCAAGCCTTTTTTTGCACATATTTTGCTTCCGAGAAAATTTTCGTTGATAGTTAATTGTTCTAATGTATGACATATCAGGAAATTTCCCATTTTCTCAACAATCACTCAGTTCTCAGTGCAGAAAGTAGAAACGAAATATCCATCTCTCGAAGTCACTAATTTCATTTATATTGCCACTCTGATCTTTATTTAACCAAGATGGTAACTGAATGATTAAAGCTATTGCTTTCTTTTCTGCTTAACAATTCGTGGGTTTGAATCCTACCTGGGGGTTGAAGATTTGAAGTGGTTAAGAATGCCTTTTAAACCATAGGACCTCGTTTAACTAGTGGAAAAATTGAAATGTGCAAAAAATGACCATTGAGTGACAAATCAACCTATCTGATCTTTAATTAAAAAGCATTGATTAGCGGTAAGACCACATTCCTTGGAGATCCTAGCCACAACTAAAAAATGGGTGTTGTGCTTCAACTTTCTATATGGACAACGAAGATGAGTAAATATTGAAAATATTCTTTCGTATGTTTTTCACCTTCATGTGACTTTTGAATAAAACTCATTATCACTCGAAGAGTATCCCAACATAGCTAATGATCAAAGGCCTTACAGCAAATTACTCTAATCTGTTGTGATACGTGATGAGAAAATATCCTTTTAACTCCTGTTGTACTGTAGGGTATGAAAATAAAATTCGAAAAGATTTGAAATAGGATTTCCTGCCATCAATTATCTGTGAATTCATATTCAACAACTAATAAAACTATCAAATTTCATTTACCATATAGTTGTGATGAAATTTATTTCTAAATATTTAGCTGATATCTATACATTCGTAAAAATAATAAAAATAAAACTGTCCTATAATATTCTGTACGTTCCCATTCAGTGGTTTGATACTCACCTCCAAAGCGAATTATTGCTTAGTAAGTGCCAATAGGGATGAAAACTTTTCTAAATTTGTTTAATTGTTTACTGTTTGTTTATTTACATGTATAAATCCAGAATTATTTCTGAATTTTGAAGAAAAAGTATATCAATCCTTTTGCTTTTTTATTTTTATTTTAATAGTTCGCAATTTCTTCCATAAAGGAAGTATTTATTTCGGAATTTGATTTATATTTATCTTTCCGCAACCACGAATAAACTTAGATTTAAGCTAAAGGTAAAAAACAATATTTATTTCACTGGTCTTAAGATTATGTTCTTAGAACGTAATTCATAATAATAAAAATAAAAAAAAAAATTCCTCTCAAACGTGAGATTTTGTACATAATTTAAAACTCCAGATTTTTTACTTGTATTTCAATACATTAAAAGTTTTTCTTATAATTTTATAATTTGATTGAAACTTGGTATTCCTTCGATATATTTGATGAAATTTATTTTATATTACCCGTACTCATGAAATTGCTCATTTTAGCTGGAGAGTTTCCGTTCGCTGCATTCTTCCAGTGAGCCCGTTCCTGGACGAGTTGTGGAGAACTGCAGATCGGTTCAGCCTTTAAACGGAAGAATCATCAGAGAAGCGCCCTATTGAAGATGTCGCACCACAAATTATTCAAATATCGACACTCATAGGTTATTTTATAGATCTGATGAGAGATTTCTTCTAGAATTTGCTTTTACTGTAGATTTAAATTTTACAAGGTACTTTTTACTACAGGATTTTATCAGGTGTAGCTTTATGAGTTAAGTTTTAATTCGTTTCATCTTACATTTATGTTGTGACTCATGTCCACCGTGTGTATATGTGAAGTATTCTGGACTACATGCGAATTAAACTTTTATTTTGTATAAAGTAATTTGCTGTTTTCTGTCAAGAGTTTTTTTTATAAACAATTTCTTAGTCTTTGATTTCAATTTGAAAGTGCTGAATCATAAATTTTCTGAATTCGCATTCCGTTATATTAGCTTTTTTTTATAGATTTAAAGCTTGTTACCGAACTATTAAGCGTTAAAAATCAAACACTTCAGTTAAGAAATCCATTATTTATTAATCAAAATTTAAAATATATTAAATTGAATTTCCTAAAAATTAAATCTTTTAAATTAGTTTTTAATGTTTGTAATTTGTAAAGCTAATTTTAATATTCAAAAGATAATGCTTAAAATGCGAACTCCTGTATGAAATAAAAAAAAAAAATTGCATTCTGAGATTTTTCGAAACATTTATACTGTTAATAATGAAAATAAATGCACAAATGTGATAATTAGGTATTAGATTATTGATTAAGAATCGAATGTGTGTGTGTTTTAAAGGGTCTGTATAGTACAAACAAAAAACAAATGAACTGATTCCCAAGATGAAATTTTATTTTTATATTAATTTTAAATTTATTTTAAAATGTTTATGGATGTTATTTACATCATTAAGTTTTTATAGGTATATTTTTCTATCTCGGCGCTGATATATTTGAGCGACAAAACAATAAAATCCAAGTCTTCCAATTTGACTTTCAATTATTCGACACTTATTTATCTAACACTTCCATTTCATGTATTTATTAGCTACTTTATAAATTTGTTTGCACTTACTAAGTTAAATGATTGTAAATAAGTTCGAATTTGTCCTTGTCTTTAATACTTAAAAAAGTTTGACAAAAGTTTAAACTGAAAATATTTTATTCTCCATTAATTTTCTGTATTAGGATAGTGTTTGATTCAAAGAAACTTTAAAATTAGAAAAATAAAAATATTTGTAAGAAAATAGTTTTGCAAATCATTTAAATAATTACTATTATTGCATTACATGTCATTTTCTTATAATTATCAAGAATTCTTTGAATGATCTAATTTTTTTTCTTTTATTTACAATAATTTTCTAGAATGTTTGTCTTCTAGAAAGTTACACACGTTAACTAAAATTTATGCGAAATTACGAAGGGTTTCAATGACTAATGTGCTTATATATATAATTTGTTTTACTTACGTTAAATGTAGTTCATCAAATCTGATTTTACTGGAAAAATGTCATAATTCAATTTATTTATTTTCCCTCAATATTAATATTATGCTTATTAAAATAAAAGCTTCACTGTGACATTTCAAGCATTTTTTGATTATTCCTTTATATTTCACGAAACATTAAACTGAACTAACCCATGTATTTTAATTATATTTTGAAAATAATTTGACTGAAGCATTAAATCATGTAGCATTTGCAGATGAAATGAAGATACTGAATTTTATTTTATAGACGTCTATTCATTACATAACACAAACATGGCAATATTTAATAATCAAAAAATGTGAAAACTATTTAATTGCTCAAGAAATTCTAAACATAGAAATTTTATTTGAAAAAATAAATGCATGTTACAAAATAAATAATTTAAATTTACTATTACATAGTAAAATTTAAAAAAATGTGACCTGATTTATTAAAAAAAATTTAAAAATACCTCAAATATACTTTGTTTATTTAAAACTTTTTACTGAACTTTTAATAATTAACTCAATAAAAAAATTTAATGGAAAAACGAAGAATGAAAGTTATGAACGACGAATACATTTTAATTTATAATAATTTCTAAAATATTGTCTCAAAGATTGTCGTGTAACTAGAACTGAAATAAAAAAAAAAAAAATTCAAAGCTATTTATACTAATCACGCAATGTTTGGCAAACCGAACGAAGAGAATATCAGCATTCTGAGCTAATTGCTCTTTTATTCAGTATTAGAAAATTTTAGAATACTTCCAATATAACAAAGAATAATAACTAACTTAAAATAATATAATTAAGGTAAAATATCTCTCAATCCGTATGTGGGGGCTGAAACTCACGGCCACTGTTGGGGAAATCCGCCATATCTCTCCTCCACTAAGAAGTCGGTGAATTTAAATTAGCTTAGAAGAGAGAACTTTAAATTAGCTTCCTGAAAGAATGTCTCATTGATTTCGGGTAGCTACACTCGTCGCTGTTGATCTCAAATATGTCTAATACAGTTAGAAAAATGAAGTTATCATTATCCAGTAAAGGGTAAAATCGAATGAGGTATATCTCATCACTTCGAAGAGCAAGTTCCGAACGCTTGATCACAATTAGTTCTGTGTGAAGATTTTATCCAATCATTTCATCTTAAAGTCAGAATATGAAAAAGTTCTCATACAATGATGTGAATTATTTCTCAATGACAATGTTTTGTAAAAAGAGGTAACAAATTTTCAAATACTTAAACACCTTAACAAATATAAATTATTCCATCAGTTAAACATGAAAATCAATATTTTTTTATTAAAATAATAAATACATTGGTTAGACACAAAGTTGTTCTTCTTCTCTCTCTCTCTCTCATTGAATATAAAATTTCTTTCTCATATAATTACCTATTAGTTTATATTGTATACTAATATTACAAATATAAATAAAAAGTGACAGTTTTTTACTAAAACTTTTAGTTCTTTTAACAAATTTTTTCATGCTTAAATAATTTTAATAATTATTGTTCCATTATGATTTCGATACCTTAATCGATAAAATATCAGTCTCAAAACAAGTAATTTTAATCAGAATTAGACCGAACATATTCATGTTAATAGAGAATATAATTGTTAAAAATGTAAGAACTAATGTTATTTTCCCAGTTTATTAATAAATTCAGAAAGTGTTGACCAACGTAGGTACCAGCCTAACAATTTATTCATAGTTAAAAATTGCGAAATGTTTCAACTCAGACGACACTGAGAATATATATATAAAAAATATATATATATATATATATTTCTAATGGTGGGCACCCTTGAGCAAGTAAGCCCATTTGCCGCAACAAGGTTGGAAACTGCTACTCATTTTATCGTTACCCGATGAGCATCTGTGAACCAAGTCACGGAGGTAAGAGTAGCATCGCCCATGCCACACCACCACAAGCCCGTTTATAGGGCGGGCCATATTCATCCATCATCTGAGGAAAGGACAAGATACACAGAGAAAGAGAAAGTACATCCATGTCCTAGCCGGGACTCGAACACAGGTCCCCCCCCATCCGTAGTCAGTTACGCTAATCACTAGACAGGTTGGGCGGCCACTGAGAATATTAATCTTTTATAAATATGAAATTGTGGGATAAGAGAAGTCATAATCGAACTACAGTTAAATTCCTTTGATTAATAACTAAAAAAATATTCTATGCGTGAGTAAGAATGTATCAATTATAAGTGAAGCAATCTTATTTGTTTCATCTGCAATAAAAATTAACATATCTTCTTAAAAAAATTCATTTTCATCAACTAAATCATTTATTAAAAAATATTTAAGTACCCCGTAAATTAAAAAATCATGAGTTAACCATTTGTTTTAGCATTACGCCCAATCAAAATGAAATGATAAGGAGGAATCTTATCATCATTATTGTCGTAGAGAAAGCCACTATCGTTGAATTCAGATTCATCGCGGCAATTTAAATTCTTCTTATTCCTCCAATAACAGCCTTACGACGTGAAACTAAAGAAAGATTTTTTTAAATGGAAAAAAAAACTGGTTATAAAACTTACAATTTGTTAATATGAGAACGAATATGCTTTCCTTATAAAAGGAGCCAATAAATCCGTTTTTCGCCACACAATTCTCCTCTCAGACCAATCTCAAGTTATTAAGACTTTTAGACACTTTTGCATGTTATTGTTACAGCATACATGCTTTTTTGAGTAGCAATTAAATCTCCCTCTAACGGCCGAAGAAATTTGGGTGCTTGAAAAGAAGAAAAAATGCATGGTACAATTGCTGTACTACCTTCTGAAACACTCACTATCGAGGTAAGACAATTGTACCACCCGGACAAAAAGGCTCATAAGAAGAATCATGGTAATTAGCACAAAAGCTTGAAACTAAATGAAAACAAAATTTCAGTAACGAAGATTTGATTATCTTGAAATTTTATTTTCTCTTGAGCTAGCTAAATTTACCGATAAAACTATTGCTAACAAAATGCACTACAGTTATTGATTAAAAAATTTAGGAATCCTTGTTCATAGATTTCAGTACATTTAGTATTTGCAGAAAAGTATTTGTATTTAGTAAAAAATACTGTAATGTTATAAATAAGGAAAATACCTAATTCACATGTGGGAACAGTGAATGAGAGAGTATTTGCAATATGTTAAGGAAAAAAAAAAATAAAAAGATGAAAATAAATGTTTGACTGATTCTGAATTGTGTGCAACAGCTTATTTTTGTCAAAATTTGAAAACATGTCTTATTATCTCTGCATTTTGAATCATAATCAAGTGATAAGATCAATAGAGTTAACAATTTCTTCTTCACGCCATATGAAAAGGTATTTAGGTTTTACAGAACTTGTAATATAGCATAGGCTTTTCTCTGGTAACGATCTTCAAATGGTTCACGTACTTAATCCTTTTACTTCTCTCTTTCATAGGGATGTTTTCTGCAACCTTTATTATAAATTGCATCTTTGAAATATAAATTTCGAATTTGTTAAAAAGAACGTAATATGTATATGTAGTTTGTTTGAACTCATAAAAATGTAATTTTGTACTGATACTGTATATTTTTTTATATTTTTATTCTTTTACTATTAACTTATGAACTTTTCTCCACATAACAATTTTTATGTTTTACAAGACAACTTTTTTTCCTGTATGTTTTAATTTTTTTTATCATTATTAGGATGCATTATCATATAAATTTTTAAATGAAAAATAGGTTAAGTCTATTCTGGCAAAAAAAATAAGAAAACGAAATTCCTTATTAGAGAAATGGGAATTGACTGAAAAACTTTTTTTTTATTACATTTCACGTTTTTATGTTTTACTCTTAATTTAAGTTATAAGAATATCAAAATATAGATCATATGCCTATAATAGAGTTGGCCAAACTTTTGGGATTCGAGGTCTACTCCACATTTAAAAAATTGAAGGTGGTCTACCAATGACAGAGCTAAATTAAAGTACATATTTATTTTCTGTAACAAGAAAATATGGTAAATTATGTAACTTTTCTGAAAAAACTTAATATTAATATTTACAAAATAAAAATTTACGAAAATAATAAAAGTATTCATAAATGAAAAACTGACCATCCTATTCACTTCGTTTAGTTAAAATTTAGCACTGTATATCTGCGACAAGTTTATCAAAATTGTGGCTAATACGAGCTTACTGAAATGCATAAACACGAAATTAAATGTACATTTGTTAAATGCAACCAATGTTTGTTGAAAAAGCAGATTCATGAAGACACCTCGATCCAAAGTATCAATTCAAATACAAAATCAATTTGTAAATAATTGGAAACGTTTCCTCAGAAATTAATTTCCAAAAATCAGTATCTCTAAATATGCTTTGGATTTAAGAAATATATCACATTTTAATTTAATAATTTCTTCCTCGACCGAGACTCATGTGATATTTATTAAATGTCCTATTTTTTCAGACACTCCATCAATGTTGACATTTTCATTAAACGGAAATATCAAAATTGAGTATTTCTTTTAACCTAATTAAATCAGCGAATCTTCTTTCAAATTCTTCAAACAAAATAAGTAAGTGTTAAGCGAAATCTTCGAAGTCTTGGTTTGGATTATGAATGCACTCATCCTCCATGTTTTTGAAGTTTCTCAATTCATGTTTTCTTAATTGAGATGCATACCTTTCTATAGTTTCTTTTTTTAATGTTTTAATCGCCCTCATCATGTCCGTTTTAGGTTTTATATAAATCGTAAACCTTAAATCATAAATCTTTAAATCGTAAATCTTTGCACAGTTTGTTTTTGGTTTTAAAGCGTAGATTGTAGTAAATTTTTATTTTAAATAATTCATTGATTCTATGATATAAGTCATAAAATAAATTGTTTATATCTGAAGTCATTATCGGGATGGTCGCGTAGACTACCTAAAATGTCTTCGTGGTCTACCAGTCGACCGCGGTCGACGTCTTGGCCACCCCTGCTACACCAGGAAGAAATGCAGATAACAAAATGATATTTATTGGACAAATATACTATACTAGAAATAACAAGTGATTAAATTTTCAAAAAATTTGGCTAGATAGATCCTGAAAAATCAGTACCCAGAACAACCACCTCTGGCAGTAATGACAGCAGTTATACGCCTGGGCATTGAGTCAAACAGAGATTGGATTGCATGTACAGGTGCAGATGCCCATGCAGCTTCAACACAATGCCACAGTTCATCAACCGTAGTGACTGGCGTTTGGTGACGAGCAATTCGCTCGGCAACCATTGACTAGACGTTTTCAGTTGGTCAAAGATCTGGAGAACGTGCTGGCCAGTACAACAGCCGAACATGGTCCGTATAATACCGGCAACATGCAGTCGGGCATTATCCTGCTGAAATGTAGGGTTTCGCAGGGCTCGAATAAAGGGTAGAACCACGGGTATTAATACACCAGAAATGTAACGTGCACTGTTCAAAGCGCCGTCAATGCGGACAAGAGGTGACCGAGACGTGTATCCAATGGCTTCTCATACCATCACGCCAGGTGATGGGCCAGTATGACGATGACGAATGCACGCTGCCAGTGTGCGTTCACCACGATGCCGCCAAACACGGATGCGACCATCATGATGCTGTACACAGAATCTGGATTCATCTGAAAAGATGTCGTCTCTCCATTCGTTCGCCCATGTTCGTCGTTTATCACACCATTGAAGGCGCTTTTGTCTATGACGCAGCGTCAAGGGAAGCCGCAGCCATGGTCTCCGAGCTGAGAGTCCATGCTGCTGCAAATGTCGTCGAACTGTTCGTGCAGACACTTGTTGTCTTCCAAACGACTCCATTTCTTGACTCATGGCTCGTGACGTGGTTGCACGATCCATTACGGCCATGCGGATAATATGCCTGTCTTCTCGGCTGCTATAGATAGGTGGCCGTTGAGATCCCGCATGGCGTTCCGTATTACCGTCCTGAACCCATCGATTCTATATTCTGCTGACAGTCATCGGATCTCGACCGACGCGAGCAGCAATACTGCGATAAGATAAACCGCAATCCCGGTACGCTACAATTCGACCTTTATCAAAGTCAGAAACGTGCTGGTACGCATTTCTCTTTCTTAAACGAGGCATCACAACAACTTTTCACCAGGCAACAACGTTCAAATGCAATTTGTGTATGAAGAACCGGCTGAACAATTTCCTCATTTAAACACAATGTAGGTGTCGCTACTGGCGCCTGCTTTGTCTGAATGCGCTGAAAAGCTAATCATTTGCATATCACAGCACCTTCTTCCTTTCGTATAAATTTCACGTCTGTAGCATGTCGCCTTCTTGGTGTAGCAATTTTAATGTCCGGTAGTGTAATTTAACACAATATTTTTCTATTACTATTTAACAGGGATCTTCAGTAAATGAATTTTATCCATTAATTGTACAGAAAATGTACAGACATATATATTTGGAAAAGAAGTAATTTGGTAGATATATATTAAAAAAGAATATGGAACTTTCAAACTTATCACTTGGCAATAACTTAAAATTATGGGATAGTTTTATTATAATAAACGACCAGAGCTAACTATAGTTTTTTTTTAAAATTGATATTAGGTCTAACCAATATACTTAGTCCAGTCACATTAATGTGTCCAGTATCAAAAACTAGAAAATAACATGTCGCAAAGCAGTCTGTTGCGAGATATAGAGGAAGAGATTCAGTTACTACCAGGTTTTTTAATCTGATGCTGAGTCATACGTAATCCGTGGCCAGATGAGCCGGATTATGAAGTTGAGAATCCAAACCGCTAACAACCAAGTGATGTGATCTCTTAAATTCTCGCTTAGATTTTTTCTTGTCAGTTTGCTGACTAATAAATAAAGCAAACTTATCCTGCGGCTTGAGCGGCTACCAGGCGCGTCGGCAAGTGGTGGATAGCCGAACATCCTGTAGTGATGACAAGATAACCTCTGAATAACAAATACGAGGTCGCGAACCAACTCCCCTAACCCAGGTGTTATGCGATCCCTGCCTTGGGTGAATGGCACTGCGGTTATAGTGTTTTAACGGAGCCTCTAGTGCGACTGGCGAACGTCTAGAGTATTTTGCCTTACCCAGCATCTCGGGCAATACTGGGTGGACCTTTTCTGTTCCTGAGCTTTTCTTTTGATTTAATTTATGGCTGATGAAGACAGAAACTTAACTCATATTACTGCTTTGGCAGATAAAAAACCTGAAGTAGGCCATTCTGTTGAAGAAATTGATACTAAGGGAAAACCAACTGAAGGGGAAGAAATGGACCCTTCTTCAAAAAAGGTAGAAATGACCTCTACGTCATCAACATCCCAAGAGGGGCAGGAAAGCCATTAGTAGAATGACTGCCTCCATGGAGGGAATTAAACTCAAAAAGAGACTTTCTGGAACACAAAGAAAGAAACTCATCAAAGAAAAAAAAACGCTGAGGGCACTTGTTTAGAAAAACCCAAGCAAAAACAGCAAGGCGAGAAAAGATCATCTCCAAGGATGGTAAAAGACACTGCCCCTAAGACTGCCAAAAAAGGACCTGAAGGTACTACCTACAAGGAGACTTTGATGGTGGTCAAAATGGCGGTGATTCTTGAGGGACATCCTTCAAAACGGTTATCAGATGAACAGACTTCAGATTTGGAGTTGTTGATAACCAACAAAATCACAAGAAATGATAAGGGCCTCGCCCCCACTTTTCTTTCTTGCAGACAAGATAATGGGGCACTTATTATCAATTGTTCAGATCTGGAGAGCTCTAAGTGGCTGGAACAGACTGTCAATGAAATAAACCCCTGGCAGGAGCAAACTCTTTTGGTGGGTGAGGCAAGGAAACTTGTCAGAACCACTAAAATCATTGCTAAACTGCCAAAAGTCTGCAGCAAACTGGAGCCCAAAGAGCTTTTGAGGAAAATCGATGCACAAAATGGTGGGCTTACCTCTACCGACTGGAATATATTCCATCGGAAGAATGAACCATCAGGACAGACCATAGTCCTTAGCGTGCCTGAAATGGATGCGGCTACACTTGGGAGAAGGGGATATAAATTTTATATTGGACTTCACCAAGTTCAAGCCAAAGTCCTTGACAAACCTTCAAAAACTGATGGGGGTGAAGGTTCTTCAAGCCAACATCCACCATAGTAGAAGTGGCACCACAAACCTCGCTAAGAATTTTCTTGGTGAGGATTTTCACCTGGCCCTGATTCAAGAACCCTGGCTTGTCAGGGGTAGAGTCAGTGGCCTTAAAGGAACAAAAGGTAAGCTCATTTATGATCTTAACAGTGAAGCTAGAGCCTGCATCCTTATAGATAAAGATATTGAGGTTTTACCTCTAACCGAGTTTATTCATAGGGATCTAACAGCAGTGAAAGTCAGACTCAACATAGAGGGAAAAGATAGAGAAATTGTTTTTGGCTCTGTCTACTTACCCTATGAAGAGAAGGCTCCACCTGATCCAACACTGCACAAACTCTTGCAGTTTTGTGCACAACACAAATTGCAGGCAGTCCTTGGGCTAGACTGCAACTCTCATCATATCGTCTGGGGCAGCACAGACAAGAACAAAAGAGGTGAGTGTCTTTTGGAATTTATTCTTAACTATGGTTTGGATATTTTAAACAAAGGCAACGATCCGACTTTTATAACTTCTAATCGATCTGAAGTAATCGACATTACTTTAGCAACACCAGCTATTAGTAAAAATATCACGAAATGGAAAGTTGATGGGAGACCATCAGGTTCAGACCATCAAAACATCCACTTCGAAATAAACTCTAGTATAAATATTGACCGCCGCTTCAGGGACCCCATGAGGACCAATTGGAAGAATTTCCAAAAGGATATCATGGGGCTAACTGAACTGGGGGAAAATTATATTAGAGACAATTATGATCTAGAAGTTACAGCAGAAACTCTGCAGAGTGAAATTCTAGGCTCATACAATAAGAATTGCCCAATGCGTACCAAAAGAGCAAAGCCGCAGTGTCCTTGGTGGAATAACTCTTTGGAAACTGAAAGGGCAAATGTTAGAAAACTTTTTAACAAAGCAAAGAAACATGGTGAATGGGACAACTACAAGAGAGCACTCACTAACTATAACAAAAATGTAAGGAAAAGCAAACAAGAATCCTGGAGAAAGTTCTGTGAAGAGGTGAATTCAATCTCTGAAGGAGCTAGACTCCAAAGAATCCTTAGAAGGGATGAACCTATAATGGTTGGAACCTTAAAGGATGAGGATGGCAAATTTGCTAGTACCGGAAAAGAAGTAATGGCCAAAACTCACTTTCCGGGAGCCATTGATATTGATAGCAACGAAGGGCAGCATTTCATTGGTTCTGTAAAAAGAATTCAAAGAAATCAATGGACCTATGCTAAGAGCATTATCAATCATGATAAAGTGAGGTGGGCTATTTCCACCTTCAAACCTCTCAAGAGTCCTGGACCTGATGGAATCATGCCTATAATGATCCAGAAGACAGGGGATCTTATTATCCCTGTGGTAACTAGAATATACAGAGCTAGCTTAGCACTGGGATGTATTCCAAAGCTATGGCAAAAGACTAGGATTGTTTTCATTCCTAAACTTGGAAAAAACTATGACCAGGCTAAGTCTTTTAGGCCAATAAGCTTATCTTCATTCTTTCTCAAAATTATGGAGAAAATCATTGATAGGCACATCAGAGATTACCTGGGTAGTAATAGTCCCTTGCATAATCTTCAGTTTGCCTACCAACCTGGCAAATCTACAGAGACAGCGTTACACAAGCTTGTATCTAAGATTGAGGACACCCTGGAGAGAAAGGAAATTGCCTTAGCCACTTTCCTAGATATCCAAGGTGCATTTGATAACACCTCACATCTATCCATCCTTAATGCCTTAAGGGATACAGGGATTGAACATGCAATTTGCTCATGGACTAGGACCTTGCTTTCGGATAGAACTATACAAATGAAAATCTTCAATGAGACATTTGAAAAGAAGACAACCAGAGGCTGTCCACAAGGAGGTGTATTGTCACCATTACTTTGGAATCTGGTTGTAAATAGCCTATTAAAACATCTAAATTCTATAGGTTACTATACCCAGGGGTATGCTGATGATATCGTCATACTCATCCTTGGTAAAGACTTTAACATAACTTGTCAACTAATGCAAAATGCTCTAAGTTATGTAGGCAAATGGTGTAAGAAAAGGAATCTGGATATAAATCCACAGAAGACCAACCTTATACCATTCACAAGAAAAATAAAAAGGGAGGGATTCTTTATCCCAAAACTTTTTGAGGTTGAAATCAACGTTGCTTCTGAGGTGAAATTTCTGGGCTTAATTCTAGACAAAAAACTCACCTGGAATAAACATGTTGACTACAAAATCAATCAGGCAAAAAAATGCATTATGACCTGCAGACGCATGCTTGGTAAAAACTGGGGTCTACAGCCAAAAATGATGTTTTGGACTTACACAGCAATTGTCAGGCCTACTTTTACATATGCATCAGTGATATGGTGGTGTAAGGGGGAGCAGAAAACTGTGAGGGACAAGCTAGGAAGTCTGCAAAGAATGGTCTGCTTGTATATCACAGGTGCAATGTCCACAGCACCTACCAGAGCACTAGAGGCAATTCTGGACTTGACTCCACTAAATATCTTCATATGCAGCGCTGCCAGAATAACTGCATATGGAATGAATTTGCAAAATCAGTGGTGTGATAAGCCCTCTTCTGGAGGTCATACTACTATTACCAAAAAAATCAACCACCCAACTCTCCAAATGCCTTTAGACAGCATGGAAAGAACATACGTGTTATAAAGACCATTCGAGGTAGTTTTTCCTACCAGGGAAGAATGGAAAAACAGCACGATTGAAATAAAAATCAATGATCTTATCTGGTTTACTGATGGATCAAAAAAAGGCAACCTCTCAGGACTTGGGGTCTGTGGCGTGGCACCAAGATTCAGTGTTTATAAAGGGCTTGGGGAACATGCAACTGTCTTTCTGGTGGAGGTTCTTGCTATTACCAACTGTCTGCAGATAAATTTAAAGAAGGGCTACCAAGGTAAGCGTATTCTTATTTTCAGGGACAGTCAAGCTGCATTGATGGCTTTTTACTCATTCCAAGTCAAATCAAAAATTGTAATGGAATGTAAAAATCTCCTTAAGGAACTGGCAAATGGGAATAAAATTATTCTTATTTGGGTGCCAGGGCATATAGGAATAGAAGGTAATGAAAGAGCTGATGAACTTGCAAAACAGGGATCCTCTTTCAATCCAATAGGAATGGAACCCTTTTGTGGGATCAACATGAAGACTACAAGGAAGGCCATTCAAAAATGGGAAAAACAGGAGATGAACAAAGTTTGGCGTGACTCTCCTGGACAGAAACATACAAAAAGCATGATTTTCAACTCATCTGAGAAAATTGCATCTGAAATTCTTAGACTCCCAAGATTGAAGACTCAAGCAATTGTAGGCTTCATTACTGGGCACTATAATTTCAGGAAACACCTTCATACTATAGGACTTTTTAAACAGGAACCAATTTGTAGGAAATGCCACGCAGGGGTAGAATCAGCTCATCATATCCTATATGAGTGTGATGCCTTGCCCTTACAAGATTCACTACTCTAGGGAATCCATATCCTAAAGAGTTACACCTAAACTCCATTGAGGGCCTATCAGACTTTATAAACAAAGTGGGTGACCCAAGACAATGGAACTAGGAAAAAATTGGGCTTTGAGCATGGTACAAAATGCGACAATGCAGAGGTGCCACACATCTGACAAGCTCAAGAGAAAAAGAAGAAGAAGAAGCAAACTTATCATGGGTAATCTTGGAACCATAGTAATTACGAGCTGGACGATACGGTGCCTACCTCTGATGGTAGGTGCTATTAATCTGAAGCGTACATGTAGCGGTGCTGTGAATAAGTTTCTCAAGGGCATGTGTGTGCATGTGTTGATCCATTGTATTTATCATAATGATAAGTAGATCCTAAGAATACCATGAAAATATCCTTAAGATCATTATATCCCCTCCTGCAGTTTGAACTTTTTCATAAATTGCTGCAGTCTAATCGCTTTCAAATTAATTTTACGCCGTACACATTAACGTCTATAAATGGAACATAAAAAGTGATTTATCGAAATCAGTTACCTGTTACAGTTCAGTTTTCATTCAATTGCGATATTATCATGCAAATTTCAGCCTTTGTCGCCAATAAATAGCAATCAACATAAGTATATTCATCAATCGTTTGCTGTAAAGGCTCGTACGCAGCAACTTTCGTTGAACCATCATTATTGAGACATTGTTGGTAGTATCTTGGCCTATCTTGAGGCTCAGTAGTTCAATGGTTGCACCTCTGTTCATTCCTACGCATCTCTGCTCAAGTCATTATCCTCTGTCACCTATAACTCGAAGTGCACCACAATTGTTAAGGCAACCAATTTTTCATGATGTTCTTTTACCATTTACGGTATGCTTTTACCAAGACGATGCATTAGCAGTTTACAGTACAAGCCACATAAGAATTACTTCCACTTTCATTCCGAAAGCCAGTGAGTATGTTCTTTTGTATGTCGGATCGCTTCTGGATGACTAACCACACGTTTTTACATTACATTAACGATTAGAATCTTTAATGTAATATAAAAACGGCTTAGTTGGTCACACTTTATATATAAAGCACTACAATGCGCTTTCCCCCGGCTTTCTTTAATTGGTTTTTTCACGTTAAAAATATAGATGGTAATCATATTAATATAACACAATGAGATATGATATGCAAATGATTTAAGCTTAAAACCAGTGAGCATAACCAAAGTTTAGAAATGATACCAAGTTTAGAGCAAAAGCAAATACAGTACTAATACGAACAGAAAAAGGTCCTTTTTTTAAAACATTTCATAATGAAATATTCATAAATATGCTGAAGACATTCTGACTTTGGGAAGACAAGTTGGGCAGGAATGCCATGTGAATTTTTTTTTACAATTAAATGAAGTTGTCAGAAACCTGAATATATATATCCCCATGAAAACTGCCAGCTGGATGACGAAGCGTATTGCTGCCTAGGTTGATTTTCGAAGTGACCGGTGAGAATATGTTTGGAATAGTGAACATGAAAAGGCATTCCTGTACAGAAAATCTAGTCTGACGCGAACAGGATTACGAAAAGATGAGAAAATCAGGGTAGGGTATGGCAAGAACCCGTAGATCCCACGGGAATTGAACCACTTGCAGTCAACCGTCCAATTAGTAGTTTTTCCTAAAACCATTTCTATATACCTTACGGAAGCAAATTTGTAGTCTACGTGCTCCTTTCATTAATAATTTTTATATCCAAGCTACAGCAACATTAAAAAAAATAAATAAATAAAAAAAGATTGTGAAATTACAGCTCTTAGATTGTGAAATTATAGCCTACACTACTAAAGTAGTCACTGCTAATCTAGAGAAAATTGGAATCCTACAGATCTGAAGAAAGTGTGGTTTCGATTCATTTTCGAAAATGTGATTACAATAATAATAATGGGGTAATAACTATGAGACACCTCAAAGTGCATTTCCACCTTTTTACTAATCAGTAAATGGAACTTCTGATTTGAATGACATCATATATCTGAATATATTAGCCCCAATTATAAGTTTTAATTAAAATCAAATGTTGTATTTATATCTAGTTTTCATACTGAATTGAAATTATTAAAAAAGTCTAAATAAATATTAAACTTTCATTTAGTTAGATGTCAAGCCTTTATTTTTTTGAACTCAAATATTTTGTCAGTATTTTATTGAATGGCAATCAGTAGATTTATTTTGTCTTCTGCTATTTTTCACAGAAAATTTAGCGGTAAAATATAATTTTATACGATGATTTTCATTAAAGTTGATGCAGTTTACTTTTATTTTAACTTGCTATCTTTAAACAATTATTTTAAAATATGAGTATACTGTTGAATTTCGTTTTGATGATAGTTATTATTTGGTTCAATAAATAAAATTATTAATCTACGATTTGTGTAATCTTGTTGCAGTTTTCTTTTCTAACTTCAAGAGGCTCTATAGAAAATAATTTATAAAATTTTGATTTAGTAAACCTTATATTGATTTTACAAAGTTTGTATAGAGTAAATTAAGGATAATTAAAATAGGCAAATGTGATAACTATAGTGAAATACCAAATTTTTTCGGTTTTATATTAAATCGTGTTGTTTTTCGAAATATCTGTATAAATTTTAAAAATAAATGTATAAAAAAAAACAGGTTTAGATTTTTGGGTTAAAAGTCTAGTTCCCTTCTTTTTTCTATGAAACTCTGCTAACTTAGAAGAATTAGAAGCAGACAAATATATGTGATGTGTATTCCATTATTTATAACCTAAAATTATTATGGTTTTGGTTAAATTTCCAAAACATTTGACTCGTAATAAAGTATAAAATTGAGATAATCTAGTGTGAGAAATGCTAATTATTGAACAACAAATATTTTTTATACATTATCTTCTTATTGTAAATGTATTATGTCTAAATTACATTCTACTAAATTATATCCTTTATTTTTGATGCCAAAAGTATTACTAATTTGCTAATGCTAAGTTTTGGATACTTCTCTGTTGAGGAGCTGTATCATTCTTAAATCAAAATGTTGGATATTTCTATAAGATTTAATTTTGTTTGATATGTGCTGTAAGAGGATATAGGTAGCATTATTTACATAAATTATTTTGATTATGTGACGTAAAACAAACAGCTTACTGAAACAATTTGTTATTATTCAGAAGAATTTACATTAAGTATTCAAAATGAAAGTGATAGAAACTGCAAAAATATTAAGATATTGAAAATTATAAACAATTTTCAAGGATTTAGAAATTTTTGGAATCATTGATAACTGTTCAAATCATTGAAATGTCAAGGCTCATATTTTTGCAAAAAAAGCTTGTAATCTAATGACATCAAATTTTCCGTAGAATATTTTTAAACATTAATTTCTTGACAATATACTTTCTTGAATGAACAAAGTATGAGTTATGGAGATGACTTACTGTTCTACTATATTTTTAAATCAGCACTTGGTTTTCCTCAAACTTATTCTATATTTTGCATTTTTATGATTGTTTCTGAATCAATAAAATTGTACTTTATTTTTTATTCAGTTTACCTGGATAATTTTAAGGTATTTTATTTTCTTTATTGAAATAGTATAAAATATGAAGAAAAATAACTGTTTGTTTGTTTAGATGCATTAATGATAAAATTTGTCATTTTCCCCTCAAATATCCTGCTAACAGAAATAAACCAATTGATATATTTTTCGTTCACCCATCTGGTGTCCTAGTGTGAAATAATAACCCTAATGTTGCGTATACATGTTGTAAGAGATGACAAAAATGTGTTAACAACATCTTGAGGTATGCTCGAGCACCATGTCTCTGGGGAATATATCAAGGGACTGGTTCTATAGATTATGTAGGATTAAATCAACTCTATCCTGTTAAAAGTTCTTGTTGCAAAATCTAAGGAAGTAAACGCTAAACTACCATTACAATTTTGACTTGGAAATGATCATTGGATCTGATATTTGGATTAAAAAAGTTGAACTATTTTGGTTCAACCATGAAAAGCTTTCTTTCAACTATTTGTGAAGGGTGTAGGAACTTTAAACCAAGGATAATAAAGAGGTAGCATGAATGAGAATTTTACTAAATTAAAAATAAGGAATTAGAGACCAATATCTGGGAATGGGAAAGACTTTTGAACAAGGCCCAGGTTCACAATGGGCTGTGTATCAATGTTGATGATATTTTCTGTCAGATTTTGATTAAAATGTTATGATTAAAATTTGATTTAACATAACAGGTTATTAAGAGTTATGAAGGTAAATTTTTAAAATAGTTGCTCTTCAAATAAATATTATATTGAAGAACTTAATATTTCTGAATCTTTTTGTTGCAAGTATAAGCTTTCATTGCAAAGCTTATGTGTTTTAATAAAATATCAATTTATTTTTAAATTCTCATTCAGTTTTCTTGATATTAATGCTTGTTTATTGATTATAAAGACAAACTTAACTGTAGAAAGTGCACTTCACTGTGTGCAGTTACTATAAAATACTTCTCCAAAAAAGGAAGCACCTGAAGAAGTAATAGTATATTTAGCATTTACTATCCACTATAAGAGAATACAAGCTTTTGTGGTAGATAAGAAAAATTTTGCCTGATTCTGAATTTTTTATTTTATACACCATTAAAAGATATATTTTTTTAATATCATTTCTTTTTATTTCAACTTCATCATTTTAATTGAAGGTTACATTAGTAATCTCTTTATTTATATTTTTTTCAAACATATACAGAACTATTTACTAGTTTCTATTTTGTAACATGTAATTTTAAGTTATTTAGGTTTACAAAAACTGCTTAGGAAATTTTACTTTTAACTAATAATCAAAAGGGAGTGACATATATAAAATTGTAGATTTCTTTTGAATTAAAGCAACTAAAATTGTATATTTTGTATGAAAATGCTATCTTTTGCAAATTATTATGTTAATTTAAATTAGCTATATGCTAATGAAATGAATGAGCAAGTTTTTATTAATAAGTTAAAAATGATTTGAAAGATTTATCAGAGTGTAAGTAATATTTATAAATTTAAATAATTTTGAATGAATGTTTTCAAATTTAAAATATAATGGAAATATAAATAATTTATTGGGAAACAAAAAGATTATTGTAATTCTTTCCATAAAGGGAAGATACTTGTGACAAAACAATTAAAGGTTCAAATATGAACAAACAAGAGACTGTCTTTCTTTGACATCTTATGAATATTAAATGGTGAAGCCCACATATTTCCTGAAAATTGCTAGCTCATGCATTAATCTAATTATTATTATGCATTAATCTATTAATTAGTTTTGCTTCTTTTGGCACTTATCATACTTATGCTATGTATAAAGATTTAAAAAGTGTAATTTAAAATTTTGATTGTAAAGATAAATTTATATAGTGCTTTACACAATTTACATTATGTTCATTTTTTTTTGGAACATGACCGTATCTATTGGCTTCTTTCAGTGCTTTCTTATAGTACTTATAGTCCAGTGGATTTGATTTCGACTTAGGTGGGAATATTTTTTATGGTTTGAAGCTCATTTAAAATGATGGATAATGGTTAAATTAATAAAATGTCCACTATTAACAACAAATCAAACTTATCGATTTTATTTTTAAAAGGCAAAATTACGTAATCAGAATAATCTTTATTCAGAACAATATTTTTATAAATTTGCATTCTGCTAGATCTTTTATTTACTTTTTCTGATATATTTGTTTTGGATAATGATGTTAATTTTAACTGATACATTATTCACTAAGGTCTTGATTGCACAATCATTATATTTATTATGAAAATTTTAATTTATTCATATGTTCTTTTGTATGCGATTAAGTTTAATGTTTCAATAATATAACTCTAATGACATGAAAATGACATTTGTTAGAGTTTCATCATAATGCGATTGAACTTAACATATGATGCTAGATGTATAATTTAATGTATATATAATTCATTTGCTCTTTGAATTTATTACAGGGAATTAGATCTTAAAAAAAAATGGCTCAAAGTACTAAATGGGCATCATGGCTTAAGAATATAACTAAAAACTTTTTTATTAGTATCCCGGTTGCTGTTGTTTTCTTTGATAAAGTTGGATACATTGCTAAAGTTGAAGGAATATCAATGCAGGTAAAGAAATGAAATTGCATCTTTTCATTTTAGCACATTTCAGTTATTTTTATGTTTCTGGTTCTATCTCTGTTTATGAAAATTTTTATTATATAAAAAATGTAATGAAAGAAAATTTCGAACAAAATTGATTCAATTCTTCAATGAAACATTTGACAAACAAATTTTTGGATCCTGTGCCGTAAAACCCAACCATTTTGATGAATTTATTAAATCTTAAAGTCCTGAGTTTTATTTTAACATTTTTTGTTTCAATTTTCCATCTGCTTATGCATTAATAACATTGAATTCAAAATATAGGAATGGAAACAGTTGTGATTCTTTCCTGTCTTTTTATTTGTGTGTAGTAAGTGTTTGCTGTGGAATATGTTATATAAATGAGCCTTTAGAATTTGCTTAGAGAAATATCTAAAAACAATTTATTTAAATCCTTAACAATTCAAATCAAAAAGGCTTATTTGCTTCTAAATATAATTTGTGAATGATAAATTATAACATACAAAGTTTACGTGCATACTATTCATTTATAATGTTCTTCTGTGTAAATTTATTGTATCTTATAAGTGTGTTGTGCAATCATATATAGTATAGGTTTTCCAATTTTAATAATAGCTTTTCACAAATATGTTTCTCACATTAACTATTTAATTTTATTACCTAGAGTAACCATAAGCTCTTTGTAGAATATTTATTTAAAAACTCTTGCTCAGTGGTGCAACACTCTATTAGGGGTCAAAGCCTGTTTGTTATGCCCTGGGATGCAAAGCATATGTCCCTGTTGGGTGATCAGCTTAATGCGAAAACCCCAGTGTTTAGTTCCCAAGCATGCTTGGTGCTCAGTTTTATCTGACCCTCTTAAGGGATTAAAATCTGAGTTAATTTTGCTTAGCCAGCATATTGAAACTTGGATCTGTGATATGGGAGCATGAAGCACTACTTATTTAAAAAAAAACTTGTACTATTATATATATATATATATATATAGTACAAGTTTTTTTTATGTTAATACAATAAGTATTTAAGTTCTTATAAATTGTACAAAATTCCTAATTTCATATGAAGTCATAAAAAATATAGGGATATTAATTTCACTACCATAAAAATAGTTTTTATAAAATTTTGAGATTGCTACAGAATAACTTGTTTAAACATTTAAACTCAGTAAAGAATTTTTTATTGTTTTCAGTAAATTATTTATTTAAAAAATTTTTGAGATTTTTTGAATAAATTAAAAAAATTTTTGCATTATATTGTAAAATTATACGAAGTAAACAAATTGTATGCATAGGTTATTTCTTATACATGTATAAGTAATCAATGTAAAAATTAAAAAAAAAAAGGGTAATTATGTAGAATATTTTCTTGCCATTTTTAACTTGTAACATTACATTTGGAAGTAGGTTTTGAAATTGGAAAACCTAGTGTTAAAAATTTTGTGATGTCAATGAGAATTATTACACTTATTCCTTTTAATACTTTAATTAATATTTCTTGATAATTATATTATTGTGTAAACATTAAAGTTTCATTCATTATTTAAATAGTTATCAAATAATTTAATGATGCTATTTTTTTAATTATTTCAGCCTGCCTTAAATCCCAAAGATCAAAAGACAAATGATTATGTTCTGCTGAACAAATGGGCAATGCGAAACTTTGAAGTGCAACATGGTGATGTAGTAGCATTAATGTGAGTATTTAATTTTTATAAATTTCTTGATATGCTATAAACAAGTGTGTGTTCATATAATATGTACATATATATGTTTGGAATCATAGAATTCCTTAAGTAACATGCTTGGGATCTAGGAAATCAAAAGCAGTTAACTTTTTATATAATGATTGACTAATTAAAGTAATTTGTGTCAGCCAAAACAGTGCTTATAAATATTAAATGATGTATATTTATGAATAAATATTTGTTCATAAATATTTATAGTTTTATTCATAAATATTTATGGCAAAGCTGTGTTTATTTCCACTGTTGTAATGATTTGTCGAAGAAAATTTTCTTTTCACTCTGTAAAAATTGTATGATATTTAATTATTATTATTATAATTATTATTTAACGTTTTAATGATATAGTAACTCATCATTATAAATTTAAAACTAATTTGTGAATTAAGTGTTTGGAAAAGTTTATAAATGTTCATTAAATATATTTAAATTAATTAGTCAATTAATATTAGTTATAGATAGTTTTCACATGATACATATTTCAAAATGTTCCATATTTTTGCATATACTTGCTCATATTCTCATACAAATAATTTTTGTCAATTAAATTCATTCACATATTTAGTAAAACATATTATTTACACATTTATGGATTAATTAACTGATTTGTGTTTAGAACAAAGAGTCAGCTTTACATTGTAGTTCCAAGGAGCATTGATAAATTAAATTTGAGATATAATGTGATGGAAATTATCTCACAGCATAATTGATTTAAAATAGTTTTTAAATTAAATGTTACAAGAATAGTAAAAAAAAATTATGGGTTGAAAAAACTGTTCTTATGTCACAAGTTCCAGTTCCATTTCAAATATTTTTTTTATTTACTGTTTTATACATTTTTTTATTCATTTTTTTTTCTTTTTGTGTCTTATTATTATTATTATTATTTTTTTTTTTTGCTTTATAGGATAGCCTGATTGAATAATTTGTAATTGCTTATGAAATATGTGATAAAAATTTATGACAATGTTAAAACATCTGCAAAAATGTTGTTATTAGTTGTGGGTATTTATAAAATATAACAGAAATTGCTCTTCATTCAAACTTAAAAATAAAGAAACCACTTGAAAAAGTATTGAAAAGTAAATGTCAAAAAAGTAATTTTTAGCCATTATAATTCAGTTGACTTTCACAAATATTTGAAATTTTATATTTAACTTTAAAATAATGCTGTAAAAATAATAATTTTGCAATGATTTTTTTATAACATATTAAGTGCAATTTTACAAAGATTGTTGGACTTATAATAAAATAAAATATTTAGTCAGTGTAAATTTTTTTACACTGCATTTTATCTTTATTATCCAAATTAATTCAGCCTATTAATGGCAATTTTTTGTAATACTTTACTGTTCATTTTACAAAAAGTTTTCTAAAATAAAAATGTTGGCAATTTTATTGAACACAAGATTTAGAATTTAAAAGTAAAAATATATCTTATTATTGAATATTATTTCAAAAGCGTTCTATGATTATTAGTAATTCCTGAATTTGAAAGCTTTTCCCATTTATTTGCTTAAGTTAAAACTTTTGATCCTAATAAGAGGTTTTTAAATATCTATTATTTTTTTTTATTTAATCTTAATTAGAGATTTTAAATATCTGATATTTTTTTTTCCTTTAAGTGCTTGATTTTATCAGTACTTTTGTTAAACATACAGTTGACAGTGGTGCCATCTATTAAGGCCATCTAAATTTAATTTCTAAAATTATTTTAACATTTTTAACTGAGATTGCTTATTTGGACTGAAATATTTCTTAAATTATGTTTTGATTCTACCATTTGTTACAAAAAAGGAATATCCTGTGTTTTTAAATCTTATTTGAATTATTTCCTAAAATATATAAAAATTTTAAATTTAGAATTTTTAAATACATTTTAATAAATTCAACTTTTTAAATTGATTGAAATATAAAAATTATATCTATAATAGAAGTGAAATTTTTCTAGTATTTTATACTTCTAAATTATACACACTAACATAAGATGTTTTGAAGGTTTTCCTAAATTTTTGAAAGTTACTTTTACTTTTAATGCACTTTAACACTCTTATATTTTATAATTCTGAGTTATAGTTTTGAATTATATCAATAATAATATATGTGTGGAAAATTATAAATATAAAGAATAATTTTATGCTTGATTTTTTTTTTACTTTCAGCTGAAATGAAATATATTTAAAATTCTTTTACAAATTCCTTTCAATTTTCTGAATTAATTATTATTTTTCTCAAAATATTTTAACCATATTAAACACTGAAATGATACTCAGTTCTAGGTACAATAAGTATCTGATTTTCTATTTTATATAGAGTTGTTAGTACTTTTGATTATAGAAATTTTTTAATTACTTGATATGTATATTATAATATATTTATATAAATACACATATATATACACACACAAACACATATTCATATACATATACATATGTATCATACATACACGCATAAAATAAGCTCTGATTATTTGTGAGTGCCTTATTGGCTTTTTAGTCTATCAGTCTAGATTCCAAAAAAATCTTCAATCTTCAATATTGAAAAAATGCCTTATAGCAAACAATCTGAAGAAACAAAAATGTTATTTTGATATTTCTTTATAAGTAAATCCATATATTTCTAAAAGTGAATATTTATATTATTTTTCAATTAATAAGTGTTTATGTTATTTATTGTGTATATAAATTGTAAATTACAATGCTATTCAATTCTGCGAATATTCATGAATTTATTGAACGTACACTATTAAATCTTAAAATTTCAACATGAAAAAATGCGGGTAACAAAATGATATTTTTTAGACAAATGTATTATAGTGGAAATTATAACTAAATTTTCAAGAAATTCGGGATGCATACATCTTGGGATATCGGTATTCATAACAAGTTGCTCTAACAGTAATAACAGAGATTTTGCAAAATGAAATTTGAGATAAGAAAATTTACTACACAAGTCAGTATACCTTTTACTACACAAGTCAGTATACCTTTTAGACTTAATCAAATTATACATTTCTCCTACTCAAATTTGTTTCTTTATTATAAACGTGGAAGTTTTTGCTAAATCTTTTATTGAAGTGACTTGAAGTTATAATTACTTTTTATGCAAGAATTTCGTTACTTTTTAAGTTTAGACTTAGTTTGCAGCAATAACTATTTATACAGAAGCATGTTTAAATAATTTTTACCTTGTTCATAAGGCATTTATTCGTAGGTTCATATTGTCAATAGGGCAAAATATTTCATAAAATGAACATTCTCTTATTATTCTATTTTCACTTTCGTAATCCTTAAAATCATTTTTAAATGATAAAGACAAGAAAAGTTGAAGCACTCTTCTTTATCAAAAAATTAGCATTTTACAATGTTTCGATTGCTCACAGTTTTAAGTTTACATCCTATTTCAAAAATTTTGCAAAATGTCGGCATTGATTGTTAGATAATTTAGTTTTCTTTGATTTTAAAATTATTACCATAATACATATAAAAAATATAAATTACTAAACATTATACTTTGTGTAGTGGAGATTAAAATGTTTCCTTGATGAAAACTTCATTTTTTATTATTCTTTTTGAAACTTAATTTTAGAAGTTAGTGCTCATAGGTACAATATATAATCAATCAGTAGAGATAAAGCTATACTATAGATAACAATATATAATCAATCAGTATAGATTTGTGCAAAGTTAATTTTTTGCATATATTTAAGGACATTCAATCAATAATCTTCATTTTTTTGATAATTGGAATTTTTTTTTAAAGTAGTAAAAATTCAACAAAACGAGATTTAGTTTTTTTCAAGAGAAAGAAAAAAATTGAATATATATTTACAGTATTTTTAGTTACAATCATAAAATTATTTCCTAGAATTTTGTTTTAAACATAACACTGAAAATTTTGTTCATATACTGTATTTAAAAGTTATTAATGATATGCTTTTTCTTAAATGAAGATTTTTAAATTATTACATGTCAAACTTTAATTAAAACAATTATTTATGTGCTAAAATAAGACATCATTTTTATTTTATTTAAAAATTTAAAAAGTGTTAGCTGTAAATATTTTGAATTGTACATTTAACACTGTTCTTGGTAGCTGGATATTGTAATTCTGAACTGCCATCTTGCTTTACAGTTTTTTTTTTCCTTGCAATGAGAATTTTGTTCCACTACTTAAATTTAAAAATAAGTAATTTATTCAATCAAGTAAATATGAAAATATGTAGGTGATAATCATATTTTGTGTTAACATATTTATAAAGCTTATTTCATTAGGATTTTGAAATTTTTAAATACAAAATTTCATAGTTCTTTCCGTATTTTCTTTAAATCTTGAAATTTATTATTGCTTGATATATTTTAGGTATTATGTTATTTCTTATGATTTATTCTCCTTTCAGTATCACATTACTTTCGATTTTTGTCAAGACATCCTTATAGATCGTGTTAAACTTTTAGTAAATTAGTTTTTGTCGTATTTGCTGTTTTTGGTTTTTGCTTTCAGTTAATATATTCCATGAAAAAGTTAAGATTTGTCCTACCTCAGTTTCATTTTTACATAAATAAATATTTATCGTAAAACTTTTCCTATAACATAAAATGGGAATTTTATTCTATATTATCAGTTAAATTGATTTATATAAATGTGCTGACATAAAAAAATTTTTTAATATCTTTGCAGTATGTTATTTTAAATTATTAAATTTTATAAATCGAATGAAATAAATCAATAATTTTTATACTAAATATGGAGGTTTACTCCATATTTATGACCTAGACACTTTATACATCTGAAAAGTTGACTTAATTATAAATTAATAAAATTATAGTAAACAAGTTTATAAAATGTTTGTATTCTTTAGCCATTAATTTTATTATTTTTTATTTTTGAATTCCAAAACATGAAATTTTTTGAAAAGCTTTTGATGTAAAAAGTTAATTAAGTATTAAAATTTATGATCATTTTATAATAGATCATTTTTCTGTGTTTTTGGCAACTTTATAATTATTTCAAATACCTTTGCAAGAAATCAATATCTGTCCTTAAATTTTAAACAAAAACGTTTCTTAAAAGCTTCCTTTTTAATATAATCTTGTGTGAACAAATTTTAAATTTTGAAATAAAAATAATCACTTTTAATTGTTTGCTCAAGCACTTTGTTTAATTTTAAGATGAATAATCTTTTGTAAAATTCTACTCCGATTGTTTTAATGCTGATGAACAAATGTATTATGCTTAAATTTTTCAGTAGGTATATGTGAAAATATTTAAATTTAAAATCATTGCTTAAGAGTAACTTTTTATTCAGTATAATAGTTATAGTGGTTCTTAAAATGTTTTGATACCAATGATGAATTCATTAGTTGGTATTTAATTTTGGTATTAAAAGTAACTTTTTATTCTGTATAATAATTAAACTGCTTCTTAAAATGTTTTGATATCATTGGTGAAATCAAGGTTTCATCATTGTTAGTCATGATATGTAAATTAATTAAAAATATTCATTATATGTATATTTTTAATTAATTTACATATCTGTGAATATAATGAAAAATGATAAAAACAAAATATTATGCCATTAGATATTTCTTATTTTATCAATTAATGAAAATTAATTTTAATGCTCTTTATAATTAAAATTTTTTTTTTTAAATTTTAATATTGAGGTTTACTTAAATGAGAAACAAATATAACTTATCATGCTATTATTTAATTTAAAATTTATTTTATTATAAATAAATGACGAAATCTGTCTTTACATGAAAGGACTGTTCATTATAATCTTTTGTTAGGAAAAAGTTTAAGAAGAAATAATTCAGCTGAGAATTTTACAAATTCATTGCTTATAAATGTATCGATTACAAAAAAATTATCATAAAATGAAAACACAGAATTTATCACAAGGATTAGGAACTTTTTATTAATATCAATTAAATTTTTTAAAATTGATAGCTTGAATAGAATATGTGTATTAAAGTTATCAGTTTAATAACTATCTTAAATTTCTTAATATTTTATTTGTGGCACTGATAAATTTAAGATAATTAGATTTTTTTATTTGGAACTCTAGTAAATTATTAATTGTAAAATTGTTATTAAAATTACTTAGTTTTATTGGAAATTTGTGTTAATAGTTTAAATTATATATTTATTTTTCAATATTAAATATATATCACTTAGAGCATTTAAAATTATTGAAGAGAATAAAAAAATTTACAAATATTTGTGAAAAAGAAATTCTTTTAAGAATGACATGTATTCTCCAATGAGATAAAACAAATAAAAAATTTATTATCTGGGACATTTTTACATGTTAAAGATTATTTTATTTCTGTACATATATTTTCACTGACCAAATTTATTTGAAAATATATAATTCAGTTCATGGGATATACACATATACATTTTTAGCTGCCTTGATTACAGTATTGTTCGACAAATCACAAGTATATTCTTAATTATATTTTTCAACAATAATTATATTTATAAACTGAATTTACATTTGAATCTGTTATTTAAGCACGTAAGAATGCATGAGGGAATCATTTTAAAATTTTATCACTTCTTATGTGTTGTAACTTGTTATACTTATTCAAAATTTGAAAAATAAAATTTTTTAATCATTGTATAAACTCTTATTAATTGTATACTTATTATTCTACTGCAGTTTGTAATCTATTATAGCCTTCTAATAGTGATTCATTCGTGTACTTTAAAAACTTCACTTTTGTAAATATTACTCTAAATTTAATGCTGAATATGAAGCATATGTATAATGACGCTTGGGCTATTTAGGACGTGTGTTTCATACTAGAATCTATACCTCGATACTAAATGCTGTTCAAGAACCAACATGCGACATGAGCGGACTATGCAGATTCTCCATCGGTATTTGAGCCATATTACCGACTAGAGATTTTTCTGGCGTATCGTAATGTCTCTGACGATATTTCCTAGCTGCAACTGTAACGATGCAAACTACTACCAACATACTGGCTATAATACCAAGGACTACGGCTACTGCAACATTACTGGTATGGTGTATTCCTTGCATCATGAAGCTTTCATCTTTGGTACGAACCCAAGTGCATGAGAACTGAACGTATTGCTTATCTTCTTTGCTTTTCACTCCTATGCAAAACTTGTATGTGCTTTTGGGTTGTAAGTTATTGATAGTGTATGAGCGGAAAAACTGGCTTACCGTGACTGATTGGTATTCTTTCTTTGTGCTGGCACTATTTTCTCGTCTGTATACTATTTCATATTCCGGAAATGAATTTCTAGCTGTTCCATTCCAAACGACAGTCACAAAAGTGGACGCAATTCCTAAAGGAAAGATGTTGATGTCTATATTTTCTACGGTAAGTTGAGTTGCGGCAACAACTTCACCCATAGGGTTCTCTGCTATGCACACATATGTACCGGAATCTTTTGGCTTGATGTGGAATAGTTCAAGGCTGCCCGTGTTTTTCAGTTGAATGTGAATATCATTGGACGTTTCATTGAAAATTGCGCCATTTGGCAAGATCCAGTGAATTTTGGGGACGGGTATTCCATGTGCTCTGCATTGAAATATATGCTTCTCACCTATTTTTTTGTCGACGGAGCTGTTCGTGGAACCTACAAGGACAGGAGCGCAATTATCTGGAATTTGAGATGATTTCAAATTTTTCACGAGAGTTTTATGAACTTCTGAAGGTTGATCGCACACCATATTATCCGCATTAAGAATTTCAATTCGGCTTGTGTTATCTCTTATCACCTCTTGAATCCACTTTATGTTGCAGTCACAAAGAAGTGGATTCTCGTATAAACTAATCTGTAAGGATTTTTGAAATGTTTTGATTACATCTCTGCTAATAGCAGATAAATTATTGCCATGCAGCGAGAGTATCCTGAGGTTTGGCACATTTATAAACGCCTGGGAATCAACAAATTGGAGTTTTGCATTGTGATGCAGGTGCAAAGTCTTGAGATATGGCAAATCCCAAAAGGCACCTCGGTCAATGAGAGTTAAGTCTGCAATATTTTCAACAAAGGCTTCTTCGAGTGTCAAACGAACAAAATCACCCGTGTTTAGCTGAGGAAAAAAATTTCCTCCTAATTTTAAGATTTTGATGTTTTTTGTTGCCTGCAAAGATGCTGACGGTACCTTGAATAGCTGATTATCCTCGATGTAGAGTGATGTCAAATTCTCTAATCCATCAAACGCGTGATCACTAACACCACGTATCTTATTACCACTTATTGAAAGTCTTTTGAGATTGCCAAGGGCTGTAAAAGAACCACTGTTTATATAAGAGATGTGATTGTTTTCAAGATGCAACTCTTCCAGTCGCGGTAACTCTTTAAACCACTCCGGAAAAATCGCATTGAGCTGGTTATGATCGAGGTATAAACGTCGTAATTCTCGCAAGCCATCAAATACATGTTCCTCGATAAATTTTATTTGTACATGTGTCATGACAAGGATGCGTAACCTGTGAATACCTCTGAAAACACCATTAAAAACCGTTCGGAAATCATTGTATGACAAATTAAGAACCTGCAAGTTAGTGAAGTTATGAAAAATTAATCCCCGACCGAGTTGCTTTATTTGGTTGTGAGACAGGTCAAGCAGAAGGAGACTACTCAGAGGAGGAAGCTGGCCGTAGAGATCTGTCAAGTTGTTGTGCTTGAGGACAAGTGCATTTGTATCGGGCGGTATTCCTTCAGGCACTGATGCCAGGTGATGTTTGGAACAATTAGTTGTTTTTAGACTCACATTGCCAAGTGCGCTGAAAATGTGCGGAGAGCATTTGCAGGAAGTTGGACAGAGGATTGTCGGTGTTGTCACTGTGGTGCCAATTGCTGGGTGGAGAAGCGGTGGCAGCAGGAAGAGTAGGGGCAGCAAGCGTGGATCCGTCATTTCGGACCACGCATGCGAGCCATGCTTTTTTCAACGGGCATAGCCCATTAATCCATACTTGAAAACTCAGCAGGGATGCCTGAAAAAAATATTTGAAAGTTAAGTAAATAGATATACAGAATATGTTTGAGCATTTCTAAAATCTATCAAAACCTATTCGTCTTCGAGGCTTAGGTTTGAACGAATGGCAATTTTGTTTTAAATTTAAATTTGAATCCCAAAAGATTCTCGAAATTATCGAATCCAGTGGATTTTGAATTATTCTTATTTTTTTCAATTTAATAAAAATAAAACCTAAGATAACATTTATTTAATGTTCGAAATATTTATTCCATTGAATGATATTTCGAAATTAACACTTAAGATGCGTAAACATTTAAGAATTTCATAGGCAGATCATTCCGTTATGATGAAAGTTATAAACTTTTAATATAATGGAATGATCTGCGCAATCCTATATTTGATTTAAAAGCTTTTGTAAAAATGTAGACACTAATAATTTTGACATATTTATTCGGTAACATAATGGAATATAGGCTGTAAAAATTGGATTTCATCATTTGAATTACAGTAATTAACCACTGAAAATTAAAATTAAGTTATATTTCTGGAGAACAATAAAAAGTAAACATATTTTAAACTATACATTTTACTAGACGATTATGGTTACTAAACGATTTATACTCGGTCCTTTAGTTTAGTAATTTCGATTTCCATCTCGGGTGTGATTTAGAATCTATTTTAAATCTCAGGTACTTACTCTTTGTACCTGAAAGGTAACCTTAGAGGGACGAGCAATTCAAAGATCTTTAACTTTGAATTGCTTGTCCCTCTAAGCTTTAACCTTGAATTGAAATCTTTAGCTTCGAATTGAAGGTGAGGTAACTTTTGTGAATTTCCTGTATATTTATAGGATAAAAGTATTAAATCGTAAATAATATGATTTTTTAATTAAAGTTTGTCATATTTGATTTGGAATTATAATCATTGTGCCAATAATTTCTTAAAGTTAATTGATTTGAACTTGTGCTTCTTTTGCTTTTGTCAGTTTTTTATTATTTTGTTGAGTCCCATAGTCATACAACGACACGTACTTTTATAATTATTCATTGGAATGCTTTTTTATACGATTGTTTTTTATCAGAAGATGGAAAGAAACTTTTTCGATGAATAGCATATTACATAAAGGCTTTAATTAGAAAATAATATTCTTGAGTAATTAGGAAATAGCTGATGCACTTCATAATTTCCCCAGAGTTTTCTAATCTCTATATTTTACATTTTTTACATTACTAAACTCCATATTTTTACACCGCCCAACCTTTCTCCATAAGTTTTGCTTATTCGTTAATTCTCTTCAATCTGCTCCCTTAACTATTGTTGTCTTGAGAAGAATTTCGCTTCGTAGCCGACGTCTTTTAATTACAGTCCGTCTCTTTATCCCCTTTTTTTAAGCTATGATGCTAACTTAATTAGGCGTATAAAGAGGAGAGGGAAAAATGAATTCCCCAGTAATGAACGGGTATAAAGCCAATCTCATATTTACCTTGAGTTATTGTATAAAATTAAAATAGAAAAGCATCGAAAATCGTAACATAAAAATAGATTTTTCTTAAAATAAGTAACTAAACGAAAAAATAATTATTGCTTTTAAAGTACAATTTAAGGCATTTTGTCGAATCTGTGTTTTAGTTTGTCAATGTTCTTTATATATTTTTCACCAATATATTCTTTTTCAGTGAAATTACATTTCATAATTTTCATTTTTATATGATTGAAATACTTTTGGGAAATTAAAAGAAGTATATGTGATTATAGGGTGGGTTTATATTTTAGAGATTAATAGAGATATGTTAGTTTTATCACCAAAACATTCAAATGTAATAAATGTAATTTATTTTCGCAGTATTTTATAGTATGTATATTTTATGCATTTTACTTATGTATCCTATGTATTTTATACATACAATTTGCGTGAATTTATGTGATTTGCAAACAAACAACCAGATGTTTAGATGCTTTTGTTTTATTCTTCATGTTTAAAAAACAGTAAGATAATAATATATAAAAAAAGGCAAAGAACGTTATGACTTAAGCCTTTCCCTTTAATTTGTATTTAAATTAATACAATACATTTATTTTCAATTATTAGAAATGTTGCTTTAATAATAAGGGATTTATTACTTTGTCATAATCCCTTTTAATCAGTGGCAAAGACCTTTTTTTGTTGAGCAAAATCCCTACTTCTTGTGGCTTGTTCGATTTCATGGACTTGTTAACTTGTCAATTTTATTAGTATTATACATGAAACTTTTCTATATAGATAGCAAAATCATTTAAACTTTGAATTGTATATTCTTGTATAAAAGAAATCTTGTATCAGAAGTGGTTGACTTTTAATCCAATCACAAATCGCCGTGCTGGAGCATTCTATGCACATTAATGTTTCTTTTAGTTTTTTTTTTAAATTATGGTAAAATAATCGTAGACTTTAATGTTTATCCAGTAGTTTGGTGTTGAGCAGTGTATGTCAATTATGATGTCGACTCCTGACAGTGGTTTAAAATTGTGTAGTGCTTGATGATATTGCCTAACATGTTAATCAGTTCATGCAATTTGGAGATTTTCATTTCGTTATATATGCATAAATAATTTAGTATCGAATGAGTTTTACTCTGCTATTAAAAAAAATACATAGAAAAATTGTAAGATTTTCATGTTAAAATAAAAAGTATTGATTAGTTACGATTATTTTTTTTTAGCTGGTTGTTAGATTTAAATTAGTGCATCTCAAGAAGTAAAAATATTTTCTCTTTCAAGGATATGTTTGTTTATTTCTGGGTTTATGAAATCAAATAGCAAACATTTTAAATTGGAGGAAATCATTCTTGTTACTCCAAATATATATTTGCATTAAAAGACAATTTGTTATTGTTGTATGCTTTTGAGAAAATTTCCTGCTTAAATGATTTAATAGAAAAATGCAAAACAATTTATCGTTTCTTTCAAAGCTAACTTGAACTTAATTGAGTCTGTTTTTTTGTATTAGTGGATTATATCTATGATGTAACTGTATTCTAGGGAAAAAAAAGTGTCCTTTTTTCTTCTGAAGTAATTTTTACACCTTTCAAAGTATATCAGTTTTGAAAGGTATTAAATTTTATTTCATTGGTTAATTTAAAATTCGTTTGACCTCTTATATATCATCTGTGCTGATATGTCTCATTTATCGAAAACGTTTTTCTTAGTATTTATTCACTTTTATGAAATAAAAAATGTTGATATTGCGACCAAGAGTTAGTACACTGATTCTTATGCAAATTATGAAGGATTCCGATTTTATTTGTGAATTAAGTGTATTTTACAGTAAAAATTACTTTTTGTTATTTCTTAATTATGACTGTAGAAACAATCAAGTAAATAAAGAGAATTTTGCTGAGATAATTTTATTGTTTCGAGAGTGTTTTAAGATAGAACTATATTTCCAAATTAAGATATTTATGTTTGCTTCTGAAATTGTCTTACTTTAAATTCTTACTTAATGTAACTTATATATTTAGCTAAAGAAATTAGCTCATGTGAATATATTTTTTGTGCAATGATATTTTTCCAAATTTATTTAAAAAATGTTTTTTTACAAAATATTATGAGTAGAAATATATTAACCAAAAATAATTTCATAGTAAATATGATTTCCATGATTTTGGAAATTTAACTGCATTGAACTTTTTTTTTTAAAAAAAAAATATTTTACTCTTAGAGTTTATTATATTTATTCTGTTGCCTGAATTAATGTTTCAAATTTATATTGATGTACCCTTGAAATGATACAATTTTCTTTACAAAAAAGATAACATTAAGAAATATTAGAGATCACATAAAAATATATTTAATTAAATGCTGAAAAAATAATAGTATAATTATTCCAACTTTTTAAATATGAAATAGTTGGAAGTGATACACACACAAACAACATATTTCATGAAAATATTTAATTGGAAATTGAAGATGAAATGAAATGACATATTTTAAAATGGTAAAGTAATAGTAATAAAAATTATTATGTTAAGTATATTTCAATATCATTTAAGAAGAATCTGATATAACAGAATTTTTTATCATTCTAATATATATATTAGCACTGCTATTGTGATCATTGAAATTTCAGTATGTTTTATTTTATGAAATGTTTCATTTTTCGATTATTGTAAGAAATTATTATATATGATGATATTATTATATGAAATATTTTATTCGGTATTAAATGTTTTATTTTATGAAATTTGATATTATTCTATTATACTACTAAAAGCACAATGATTGAAAAAATAGCCTTAAAATTAATTTTAATACTTAAAATTTTTGTTTATTGAAATTTATAAATTAATGAAATAATTTCTTATTTTATTGTTTACGAACTATTTGGTTAAATTCTCCTATAACAGTTTCACATCTTCTATAGTGAAGTAGCAAGTGATCTTTGAAGCATATTTCAAGGTTTTGATTTTCAAGACATATTTATGAAACCCATTTGAGTCACTGGTTTCTGAACTTTAATTTTATAAAATAATAAAGAACTTATGCGTTGAATTGAACATTGTAAAGTTATAACTATGAATTATTATTATTAAATCAATAAAATTCTCACTGACAATATTTTTTGTCACAAACTGTTTATGAATTGATTTTTAAAATTTAAAACTTATAAAAATATATTCAAAGTAAATCACATACTTTTATGATAACAGTTAAATCATAATATTTTAATTACCTCTATTCTAATTCATAGCAATTTAATATTTTTGGCATTGGTTTTATAATATTTAATTATTTAAAGTTATTGAATTTATTAATTTTTCAAATAATTTCTTGCAAAAGCTTATAAAGTATGGAACAGTATAGAGTAATTTGACCATGAAATTAAAAAGATGGTATTATATTGCTTTAGTTGTTAGTTTAATGGTTTGTGAGTTTGATTCCCTCGATGACTCGACCTGGTAACTGAATTGTTAGCCCACTGATTTTTAGTTTTGCAATTTCATTACCACCTCGCCGTGGATTTTCATTTTTTTAGCAATTTATTTCGCTATTCGTCATCAATTTTAAATAGTAGGCTCATACGGGGGAATAAAAACGGGGAAATTTTAAATAGTAGGCTCATACGGGAGAATAAAAAATACCGCAGACCGACAAACAAAATGTTTAATTATTTTCATGTGTGGTTCTTATTATTTTCATATGATACGAACTTACTTTATGTAGATTTTAGTTTGATAGAGATTCAAATTTTAAGTTTAACGTTTCTACTTGCACGAATACATATAATGTACGAGATATAAATACTTAATCACACATAATACAATTTTTTAAACTTAATATATGTTACATAAGTGGAAGAAGTTATTCATCACATTAAATCATGTCACAATTTTAAAATCATTAAATTTTTAATATGTAGAGAATAATAAGATAATATGGAGAAAAACTGAGTAATAAAAATCACACAAAATCAATTAACAATTTTTAACTGTTTATTAAATTTTTATGTGTTACTAATTATTTATAGCATCTTTGAATGACTTATTCATAGCGATATTTTAATGTAAGGTACCGCTTTTTTGAATATATATAAAAAATAATTCATTTTTCTTTGCAAACATTAATTATACTGGTAGTTGAAAACGTTACAAATATTAGTTGTTAATTGTTATAAAATTTTTTCATCTGGTATAAACGAATTTTGTTATGCCGCAAAATTGAAGTTCCTTATATAAAAATGAGGAAAACGGCTCATGAAATGTTCATAATAAAGTTCATTACTTTTAACAGAATGTAAAGATCAATGCATTTTCTAATAGAATGTAAAGATCAATGCATTTATTAAAGCAATATAATTCAGTATTGGCATATCGAAGCTTTTCTTTGTAAATTAATAATTTATTATATGTAAGAATAAAAATATCTTTAAGCAGTAACCAAGAAATATCTTTATCAATCCTCGTGATCTTTGCTAAGAATTTTATTCTTGGCAGCATCAAGAAGTACAAATCATATTAAACTATTTAAAGATTGTTGAAATTAAAAGGTAGGATTCTAATGATATAATTGTTATAAGACATTGACATCTAATGTAAAAGTATTTGATACCACGAAGCCAAAAGTCGTTGTAAAGCATTTGAACACATCAGACGCAATTTGCTTTTTCATAAGGTCAAAAATAGTAAATCGTAATCACATGCCACAAAACCGGGAAACTCCTTAGAAACCATCCTAACAAATGTGGATGCAAAAAACGGAAAAGAGAAACACCCACAGCTCGTTGTTCTAAGGCGGACCAGAATCTTCTGTTTCGAATATTTTTCGAAATCTGAATCTAACACGGGATCTTCTACTCTGAACTGTGGTGTCCTAGAAATTGGCCGGCTGTGTATATTATACTGTTTTTCATACTTTAAGTTTTGTCACATTTCAAGAAAAAATTAAGCATGTGTATAATATTTTTTTTTTCAATATCGTAACACAGAGCAAATTTCTTGATGAATCTTTCAATCTGCTTCCTTAGATAAAATAAAATATCAATAATGTGAACATCGCAAACGATAGTAATTAAAAACATACGCGTAATGAATGAAATAAAAATAAATTATTTTTCTCTATAGCATCACAGTATATTTTAATTAATTGGTAAGGATTTTTTCAGGACTTGTTTGTAAATTAGAAATTTTGTTTAAACATTAGAAATTAATGACTTATTGAATGAATCATTGTTTTGATTTAGATTATAAATTTTGTTATAAACTTATCTATATTTAGTAAATGCTTTTTAAGAACGTTTTTTATTTTAATATACAGAATAATAATTTTTGTATCATTCGTGTATTTATTTAAGGTAATGAGATCTTATATATATCCAATAATTTATTGTCAGTTACAAATTGACCATGGTTTTGCATTGACCGAATTTAGTGGCTTAAAATGTACTTAAAAATATAAGTACCAATCTAATTAGAGCATTTGGGAGACTAATGCAATAAAATAGTTAATTTTTTTATGTAGGAAATTTAATTTTTGAAATTTTCCCATAAATCAAATTTTCTTTATTACTTTAAGTTATTTCGGAAATTTGAGCGCATTAGTGTGTAACATATTGTATCGCTGAATGTTATTGACGTGCTGATTACTATCGCTAAAATAAATAATCAAATTGAATTACTATCCATGTATAGTAAGTTAAGTGTAATAAATGTTTCAAGTGTAAATAGTTAAACTCAGCTGTGTATTTTCCAATATAGTGATTCAGAAATGTTCATTGTTTAGCTTCATTGAATATTCAAACAATGAATAAAGCAGTTGAAATTCAGATTGTTTGTCATTCTGTAGTTTATTTTCAGTTCAAAGTTTGAGTTCGACGCTCATTTCGGTTGTTGTTTTGTCGCTTACTTTAGAATTCCTTTTAAACTTTAGGTGGCGGACTAACTAGCCCTCAAGTGAAAATAATAATCAAATGACTAACAAACCAAATTCTACGGTTACTTTTCACCACGAAAATTAATTATACTTAGGGGTACAATTCAAAGTGGATACACTGCTTAAGTATGAATCAAACTCGTAGCCTGTTGAGTTGATCGTTATGTTGCCAGCTCGGTTAATTTATTCAGATGACAGAAATGAAAAACCTTGTCTTAGGTAAGCAAGTAGGGAGAAATAATCAAAAATCAGGTGTATTTCGATAACGACTTTTGTCTAAAGATATGACATCTTTATTTCATGAATGCTTAATGAATTTTTATGAATCTTTTTTACATAAATGCTTAATTAAAGTCTGAATCTTATGAAATTTAAGCGTTTCAAAGTAAAAAGTTCGGAAATCTCCCAAGCACTCACCCCTGATAGGTATGCATGCATAAAAAACAGGCACATTCATTTCCTTTGTTCAGAATTTGAGAGCATCGAATCTAGAATCTTTTCCACTTTGAAGATTGCAGTTATACTTCTAGACCAATCTGAGTTCATTGTTGGAGTGAAAAATGAAAGCTTAAATGTAAAAAATAATTGTTGCGATTTTACAGAAAATGACGGATTTTCCTATAAAGAGTAAATATTCTTATTTTCTCTTTTCAAGTACATGTTGAACAGCTTTATATTTAATACTGTATTGTAAAAATAAATAAAAAGAGCTAGAGTTTACTTGAATTTGAATTTCTTTTGTCAAATTTAATTCCCTAAAAAGCCGAATGCAGTTCATAAAACTGATTCCACTGATTTGATTAGCATGCATTTAAAATACTTACCTTTATTACATGCAATAAAATATGCAGCATTATGAAACTGTAAAACTTGATTTTAGTTATTTTCTTTAATTAGATAATGACGAAAAGTTAATTAGATTTTTTATCACTCTTCAATGGGAGTCTTAAGCCGATTTCAAAATGGAAAGAAAACTATAATTTATAATTAACATTCTTTTATTAATAGCTCTATAAAAAACTGTTTATTAAATTGAATAATTGATGAATATTAATGAGATGATTTTTTAGATGTGCAAAAATAACAGTTTATATACAAATTTCTTGAAATTTTGGAAATTCATATTTAAATGCAAAAATGCTTTGATTTAGAATTTAATTTTGACTTTGCCTCACATTTAATTAAAATTGATAAATGCATAAAAAATTTTATTTTATTAAAATTACATTTTTGATATTTTTTTCATTTTATACTTTTTTTTTTATCAATAAATTGCTCCTGCAACTTGGTTATAGCGTGCCATATAATACTGATTTTGTATCCAGAATTTCAAATCATATTTGATAAACATTAAGGAACATTTTTTTACAATTGATGTTTGAAACTGTTAGGATTGTTTTCATGTAAATTAACTTATTAATCCCTATTAGCTACAAATGTAATTTAAAAGCCAATTAAAAATCTAATTTGAAAAAGTTGAGTGGATAGTTGAATGATCAGCGTTTTCATTTTCTGTTCAGCAATTTTTTTTGGTGGGTTTGGTTCTTGTGAGTATGAATATTTGATGAGATTAGAAATTTAATAACTGGTTAAAAATTGCGCTTTATGTAGAAAAAAAAGATTACAAAGCTATAATCCAGTCTGAACTTAATTTAAAATATGAATGATGACCATCAGGGGGTTATGGATATCTGCATTCTCTTCATCAATTCTAGCTTTAAGCAGTTTGTAGGCTTTGGTTATCTTATGCTGATACCTTTAACCTTTAAATATAACTTTAAAGCATGAAGTAGTCATACACATAATTATAAATATGATTTTTATAAGTATAAATTTTACGCCATGCAAGAGTTTCACAAGAACTCATGCATGATTCTACGCTTAATATTTGAAAATTGAACTCGTACTTGCGTAATTCAATAATTCCTTACTGTACAAATCTGTGTAATGTATTGAAATGGGTTAAACATGACTTAATATTCTCAATAATTTAGAACAAATATTTTGAAGGCATTATATAAGTAATTTCATTGTACGGCAATCCTACTGGCCAATGAATGGTTAGTTGCAACTTAGAAAGATAACCATATTCAATCAAATTAACAATTTGGAGATTAAATTCTCATCTTATGCCTGAATGTTTATAGTGTTTAGAAGTAATTTAAAGCTGTAATCCCCTACCGGATCAATCCTCTTGTATAAATAAAAACGTCGAGTGAGTAATCACAGAACAATCCCTTGTGCTACAAATAAATGTAAAAAATACATCACAAAATTAAAAAATTATAAAATTTTCAAATTTATTATTTGGATTACTGGTAGTATTATTACTAAAATGGAAAATAATTTTCAAACTTTTCAATATTTGTAACATTTGTGTAATTGTATGTGGCTAAATATAATTATAGGAATTTTTTCGTTATTGATTTTTCATGCGTACTTTTCTAGACCTGTGTTATTTCATTATACTTTTAACACCTCTTTGGAATATTAGAACTGAGCTCTATCCTCTAAAAAGTTGTTGAAAATATTTTGAATGGTTAGTGCCGTGGCCTTCAGAGTTCAATAGTTTATAGGTTCGATTCCCTCTTCGGGGTGGATTTTATAGTGATACGGAATCACATTTTAATTATAGAACTTAGTCGATTGAACTCTCTTGTGAAAGGAAGTGACAGTAGAGTGACCAGTAAACCTAACAAATAAATTTCAAATACTAATAAATATATTTGAATATTATCAGATCAACATGTATCAAATTTAGCATTTATTCTTAATTTGTGTAAAATATACTTGAAAAGATATCCTGTTAAATAACAAAGAGCAAAGCATGAATTCAACACAACCACATTTTTATATTAATTTTTCTCAACCTTACTTTAATTTTCCCTATTGTGAGATGTTTAAAAATAAACATCCTTTATTTAAATTTTCAGGATTGGTTATGATTAAGAATTTATAAATGATCCTTATTTTTATTGAAAGTTCTGTCATTTTTTATTAGTTAACGTATATCTTTTTAGATAATATTTGAAGTCAAACATTTCCCATAACCTTTTTTACTAAAAATTATTCTTTATGAAGAAGCATATTATTTTCGGCAAAATTTTCCTTGCTGTCATAGACGCATTTTAAAATTTTAAAGGTTCTGCTGTGAAACATAATGTAGTTTTTAGATTAAATATACTTACATCTGTGTACTTAAATTTTATTTTCCCTGGGAGCAACTACTTTAATATTTCATGTATGCTAAAATATTTCTCATTTTTATTGAAGACAAAATTCTAGTTTTTGCTAGCAAAAGTATTTTTTCTTTATTTTTGCTTTATAATTCGAAAGCGCTTGAAATTTATTTTTAACTATTCATGTGTTCTTAAGAAATATATGTCGTATAATATATTACTATTAGCTATTGATCAATATTTTCTTGAGTACTTTTTTTCTATACTAACATGTTGATGTTATAAAAATTAATACATGTATTTATGCTATATAAAATTGCAGTTAGATATTTCATTTTCATATTTCTATGCTACCAAAAAATTTTTATTTATCATCTTTATAAAAAAGTTTAATATATCTATCTATATATGATTGCTATATAGGTTTAATATAACTATCATGTATATAAAAAATGAATTTTTACAGAATGTTTTAAGAATAATTAAAATTAACATTTTTTTGATATAATCCTTTTCAAATAAAGTTAATATAAGAACCTTGTCTGTCATTAAACATGTAATGCAATTTCATATATAATTATTTGAAACGTTAAAAATTAAATTTCATCACTATATATTAAGTGATTACAAGCAATTCATCTGGTTTTGGATGAATGTATTTTACAAAGTATTATATGAAAACATAATGAAGTATACATTGCATAAAATTTTTCTTTTATGTCATTACGAATACTTTTATGTGCTGGTTTCTTGTTACATAGAAATATCTCTGTGGTGGTCAATTAATGTCCAAGCATTGTCTTTATCAATGTTTAACAGTGCGGTAATAATACGATTGTACAAAATTTAACGATGTAATAATACGATTGTAAAAAATGATTGTACAAAATTTAATGTATTATATGATAAGTAATTTTACTTATGTATGCAATGTGGTTCATAAACTTTCTTTCACGTATTTAAAAGAATATGAATATTTTAAGCTTTAAGAGGCAGCTGAAGAATTCAAAATACAAATTGCTTTCTTTTTTAATTAGTTATCATTTTGCTAATTACTATCACTACGGCCCCTGGTGAATCTTAGAGGAATGATCAGTTTCCTGAATAAAAATTTAGAATCTGTTCTTTTTGCATGTTTTTAGTACTAAGGATTAGGCACGATTCATTTGAAGCTATAAGGGTTAATACCCGATGAATATTTTGAAATAATCTTGTATGTATTTAAAAAAATAAGTATTATAAGCATTGTTATAATTTATAATCACCTCAGTTTATCACATGAATGTGTTCGGTAATTCGTTATTATTTTCCAAGTCTGGTAGATAATAGTAGTTGTAAAATTGTTATTGAATGTGGAATAATTATTGAAATGAAAAGAAATATAAATTGTATGTCGATAGCAATTTAGCAATTTTTTAGTATTTTATTGCTATTTTTTAAAAATGAATCAAATTTAGAGTTTTTTTTTCTCATAAAACAACTGAGTAACTCTTTGTTTACTGAGTAAATTTAAATAATTTAATATTTGCTTATCACTCTGATTTTATATACATTCGTTAATAATCTCACAGAAGTATAGAGATTTTGTATTATTTTTAATCAGCTTGAATTATCATTCTGTAATCCTTGTTATTATCTTGTTGAGAAAAATATATATTTCTTTAATGTTTTGAAATACTTTTTTTGTATTTTGGTTGTTTTTCTTTTTTTTAAATATTGCCTTATATATTTTATATTGCAATATTAAGAAAAAAAATCAAAATACAAATAAAATATTATAT
>JAPDSC010003936.1:0-10947 GCA_026290005.1 Latrodectus geometricus | reverse complement strand
ATATATATATATATATATATATATATTTGGTTTTTTAAATACATAATACGCATTGGGTTTTTTTTTTTTTTTTTAAAAAAAATTTTTGCCAACTTTAAAACTTCTATTTTTATATTCTTATATTTATTAAAAAAAGTAACAAATATTTTAATTTAATTTCTAATATTAAAATATATTTCCTTTTTTTTTTTCATCTTCAATTAGTTCAATTCTGCAAAGGTATTTTAACGGTAAAAATATTTATGAGCTTGTTTTCCTATTTCGAATTTAATAAAGAAGCTGTTTTTATTGCTGCATTTTAACTTCAGGACATAATATATAATGAATAACATATTTTAATAGAATTAAATTAGTGCAAAGAAGCTAAAAACATCACCTATGTTTTTTCATGATCAATTCGGAAAATATTTCTAATTTTTTTTAATATACTTAATGTCATTTGGATAATATTAATGTATCTAAGATTGATTTGAAAATTTAATTATGAATTTTTCCTCCTGATTTTAGTTATAATTCATAAGCTGTTTTGCTTTTCATCATTATCAAATTTTAAATAAATATTTGCATTTCTTTTATCGCATACCGGTTATCAGCGGCATTCCGGTACTCGTTGACCGTTTGTCTAAACTAATTCCGACAATGTGACCCAGATATCAAGTGAATTCCGTTTACGGTTTCTTTCCCACGGTGCCGGATATCCGGCGTGTCTCGTGCATGCACGATCAACAGAAGGTGCTGCTCACCTGTTGGGTGTAATATTCCTGCCTGGCAGTGTTCCTGAATTTGGCACACTTCACAAATGTTCGGCAGGACTCCTTCCAAAACCGAGGGTCGGAATGTATCCGGGATCCGGCAGCTGAAGCGGTCCGGTCCTCGTGATTGCCGGAGCTCGTCTTCTCCTAAGGGAGGGGGGAAGCCTACTCGAACAGTGAGATGGCGCACGCGCCCTCTATTTCTGCGGCGCCTCTGTGCCGGGCTCTGCCTGTCCCTTTTCAAGTGGGTTTTGAATTTTCGGCTGAGCAGCGTGGGGTGAATGTATTCATATCTCATTTGCAAAGAATTGGAGCGGGAAAGCCGGGCTCTTGAGATAATGGGAGCTCTTAAATATTAGTTGCCACTAATGTTTCGAAATTACTACCCGTGTCGACTTAAATTATAATTTGTTTCGACCCTACGCGATTTCGAAAGGTAACTTTCTCATGAAATAATCTTTTTAAACTATCCTGTGAACAATAACACATTGAGCTGGAAAATGTTTTTATTGATTAAGTTGACAATTATTTAATACATTTTTGAAGGGGCTTCATTGTATCCGTTTTGTATTTCTCTGTTGCTTATACAATGTTCACACTATCAATATACTAAGATTCCTTTCCATAGTTTCGTTTGATTTGTTGTTATTATGGAATTTTTATATTTTTGATATATTAACGTGCTTTGTTAAAATTGTTGAATTCTGAACATGATTTTCAACATGTATATTGTTTTAATTTTTTTTATCCTATTTTATTGATCCATTTTTATTACATATGAAAAAATAAGGATTGCTATACCTTATTATAACTAATTCTTATCATTTAATTTATGCCAAACAACAATAAAAATAAAATATTTTATTTTACGTGTATCGTGTCTTAAATTAGAGAACTGTTGAACGTAGGTGAAACATAAAATTTTTGTGTTTTATTTAGCCTTTTTTTTACTTAAATGAATCGCTTTTATTATTTTTTGAAAGATAATCACATCTTTATTATTTCTGATTCTTATTATTTAGTCAACGTCAAAATATATAGCCTAGGAAATTTTACCTTCATTTTATCACATCTTGTACAGAAAAAATAGCCAAAATCGATGAAGCAAAGGGTTACTTTTTTATCATTCTTTTTCCTGTTTCATTTTTTTTTATCATATCTGATATAGTATTCATTACTATAATATCATTTTTGTTAATACTTAACGAATGTTAGAAGCCTCTGTTTCTTGTTAGATTTGATCAGCAATGTTTTATATCATATTTTTAGACTACTGCAAGTATTCGGAGTTCTTAAACATTTTATTATAATTTTATACTCATTTTATTGTAAATTCATTGGAGAGATAATATAAAAAAATTCGATGCCGCCAAAAAAATTGAACACAAAAGAAGTTTTAAAAAAATATAGACAAGTTCTTAGTTTTATTACCTAATAACTTTGATATAGTGAAGAAATTTTGGGGGGTACCGTGAAGTTCGTTTTGTTGAGCTGACAGAATGTGTAATAACCATAATAATATTTTATTGTCATATGGGAATAATTTTATAGATAGATTTCTTCACAAATCCATATTATCTTTTACTCCTTTTTTTGTTATTCCTTGTCATACTTTCTCATTCTCGTGCTTGAATCGTTTTAGAATAATTTCAATTGCATAATTTTAATGCTTTTTTATACTTGTGCTATTGTTTCACAATTTCTGTTGAACATCATCTACAGATGCTTTGTAGCATGGTTCATAATGCTTCAAAGAAGTGCCATTTATTGTCTCACATTTTTACTGCTCCATTTGATTTTTTTCAAAATATCTGTTTTTTTTATATCAAGAATTCCCTCCTTTTTCCCATGCATCCAGAAACTGAACGGAGCCTCTTGGTTTTCTTGTAACAAATAAGTTTTCGGTACATGCAAGAAAAATGAGATAAAGGAAGGCGAAACTTCCGTATGTATCAAATTAAGGAGTAACGGGCTCACACCTTAATCTCACGGGACTGGGGCAGGTTTTCCATGCCTTTTCTTCCAGGGCTTATGGGAGGATGCCCAATTAAGAGTGATTCTCCTCCCCGTCACGTAAGGAGAAGACTTAGTCTTGTTGGTTGTCCTCTCTCTGCTCTTTCCTCCATTTCACTTTACTCAACGAGAAAATCTCTGCCCCTGTGATTGTCACTTCGCCTTCAGACTTCGATCTCGTCCAATTTAGATGCGCTCTTGCTTGTTTAGCTGAGATACGCATGGCTGGGATGTTCACCATTGATTAGGGCTGCTGACAGCAGTTGTCCGTGATGCCGTCTAATGGTCTCTGTTACTTCCTTCTCAAGATTACGTTGTTCTGTTTGAGGTTCTTTCTTGCTATTCGGAATGATCTGCAGACAGAATCTTTTCCCAAGCTTTTATGCTAAATCAAAAATTGATCTTTTGACAAGATTCCATATATATATATATATATATATATATATAAATAATTATTTTTGTGTATCTTTTTGTATAATTATGTTTATTTCTATTGTTCTGATATTATGTTTCTTTTTCAACTTACTCTCATTAAAAGATGAGATATAGCAGTATTTAGTTTCTTGATAAAGTAGTGCAGAATTTAGCCTCATGTTTTTGTTAAAAACGCTGTCTAAAGGCTTAATATCATTGTTCTTTTGTAAAATATTATATTTCCTGTATGAACCATATTCTTGGAATGACTTTTTTGCAGATAACTTTTTGTTTTTATGTATTACAAGGGAAGAAACTCCGGAAAAGTCTATTGATTTTATCTTTTTTTTTTTTCAAAGCAAAGCATAGCATTTCTTTCTCTCTTAGCTGTGTGTGTTTTATTTTTTGATTTTCAGTTAGGAACTTTTTGATAATTACTCGCTTTGCTTAGAACCATGAGTGGCTGTTTAAATCTTATATCACTTTCCATTCGAACATAAAGTACAAATGTCACTGGTATTGGATGGATAGTATTTGCAATTTGACTCTCCTATTTTCTCACTGTCTTATTCGTGTCTTGATGCTAGAAGAATTTGATCGATATATAAAGGGTGCTTCAAAAAATACACACTTTAAACTATTGTAGTTTTCCCGCTCTACAAGGCTAATGTTATATTTCTTCGCCAGGTGCCAGCATAATCGTCCCTCTATGTTATATTATCAGTTGGAATTTGTAATATCAACATGGGGGACGTACGTTTGAGTTTTGAAGAACGTAAGCAGGTTATTAAGTGGTACTGGAAGTTTGAGAATGTAAATGAAGTTCAAAGACAGTGGAGAAGGGAGTATGATACAGAACCACCTTCAAGATTAACAATTACACGCATACGAGACAAATTCGTAGTTCATGGAACAGTGTGTGATGTGCATAAAGGTCATTCAGGTCGGCCTCGAACAGCTACTAATGATGAGTCATCAACGGCAGTCTTGGAACTGTTTCAACGCTCTCCTAAATCTTCAAGGCAAGGGGCACGTGAAAGTGATGTAAGTGCTAGCAGCGTGCTACGCAGTCTGAAGAGAGGCAAGTATCGTGTTTACATTCCAAGGCTGGTGCAACAGCTAAATGACGACGATCCAGATCGAAGGTTGCAATTTTGTGAATGGATTCAGGAGATGGTGATAGGTGAACCGGGATTTATGGGTAGCATCATTTGGTCGGATGAAGCCCAATTCAATCTTAATGGAACTGTCAATAGGCACAATTGTGTTTACTGGGGCGAAGAAAATCCTCACATTACAATTGAAAAAGATGTAAATTTGCCTCGTACTCAGAATTGTATTGATGCTGCAGGTCACCAATTTGAACAGTATTAACATTTGTTATTTATGTTTCATTTACATTGGACTTTCAGCTTTCTATTTTCCTGAAATTTAACTTTGTAGAACGGTAAATAAATTTTCTATGGAAGTTCAAAGTGTGTATACATTTTTTTGAAGCACCCTGTATATATATATATATATATATATATATACGTATTTTATTTAATCTCCGTTGAACCACAAGCAGTTTGAGTGAGTAATAGCACATTAAATATTCTTTAAATATAATATCTTCTGGTATGCAGATGATAATGAAACTCAATTGCTAGGGAAGTAAGATAAGTTTATTATTTATCTTATTTAGCATTCTGTTTTTTTTCCTCTTATATATTGATGCCTGTAGTGCTTTCAAAGTTAATTTAAACTCCAAGTTCTGGTTGAATAAAATCTCCAGTGAAGAATTGTACTATTGGGTGCTGATTGACTAATCAAACCTGTGCTCTTATATGTATGAAGCTCATATGTAGTGAAGCATGCATGTGCTTCGCATGAAAATTTGACGTACCTGGTCGATGACTTTAAGATTATTAAGGTACCCGCTGATGAAAAATAGTGAGGAAAAATTTCCTTTTGTTTTGGTTTGAAATTCTTTTACTGACCAAATGCAAATAGGTTAGCATAAAATATATTTTAGAAAAAAAAAAAAAAAAAAAAAAAAGAATTGATGCAATCGCTCTATTATCGTAATGATTTTCAATAACATTCATGAAATTAAGAAGAATGCGTTCAATGTCTACAATTAGTATTTGGAAATGAAAATTTATCTCTTGCTACAGTGTTCAGATGGAAATTAATAATGATTTGTACTGTTCACAATAAATTTCGCGTACGTTTGCACATTGTGTCAATTTTGTTAATATGAAATTAAATTACACTACTGGCCATTAAAATTGCTACACCAGGAAGAAATGCAGATAACAAAAGGATATTTATTGGACAAATATATTATACTAGAAATAACAAGTGATTAAATTTTCAAAATATTTGGCTGGATAGATCCTGAGAAATCAGTACCCAGAACAACCACCTCTGGCAGTAATAACAGCAGTTATACGCCTGGGCATTGAGTCAAACAGAGATTGGATTGCATGTACAGGTACAGATGCCCATGCAGCTTCAACACGATGCCACAGTTCAGCAACTGTAGTGACTGGCGTTTGGTGACGAGCAAGTCGCTCGGCAACCATTGACCAGACGTTTTCTATTAGTGAAAGATCTGGAGAACGTGCTGGCCAGAGCAACAGCCAAACATGTTCAGTATCAAGGAAGATCCGTACAATACCGGCAACATGCGGTCGGGCATTATCCTGCTGAAACGTAGAGTTTCGCAGGGCTCGAATAAAGGGTAGAGCCACGGGTCGTAACACACCTGTAATGTAACGTGCACTGTTCAAAGCACCCTCAATGCGAACAAGAGGAGACCGAGACGTGTATCCAATGGCACCCCATACCATCACGCCAGGTGATGGGCCAGTATGACGATGACGAATGCACGCTGCCAGTGTGCGTTCACCACGATGCCGCCAAACACAGATGTGACCATCATGATGCTGTACACAGAACCTGGATTCATCTGAAAAGATGACGTCTCGCCATTCGTGCGCCCAGGTTTGTTGTTGATCACACCATTGAAGGTGCTCTTGACCTTCTTCCTTTCGTATAAATTTCACGTTTGTAGCATTTCGCCTTCTTGGTGTAGCAATTTTAATGGCCAGTAGTGTATTTTATTAAATTTGTGTTCCTAATTTTTGAATTGTAAGAACATTGATTATACATACTGTGAAGAACAATGTACAAATTGCATGATGTAAAACTACACTTTTATGGTTTATAACTTCTTTTCATAAAATATCGTTTGGGAAGCAAGAACACTACAAACTGTAAAAAGTCAAAATGTGTGATTTATAATTTCTTTCTTTCCGAAGAATCATTAGATAATGCAATTTTAACTAATACGATCCAGAATAAATGCTCTTAAGTAAAGTAAATGACAAAAATTCGTATAATTTGAGTTATTGCAAAGAAACAGGTTTTAAAAGTTTTCCTGTAATTTTACAATCAGATTAGTAAATAACTATAGCTTTCTAATATTTCTTGTATCGATACAAACTAGACATGTTGAAATACTAAGATTTATTGAAAATAAATTTAAAACAAGAGTTTCTTATTTCTATGATATAAAATGATCCCGAAAGTGTCAGAATGTTATCAGTTTATATTTCTATACCTTATTCGTGTTACAGAATAAAAAGAAATTCTTTTTCTTTAAATATACAGGAAAAGAAAACTGGTATTTCGGAACTGTGAATGAAAAAGGAAAAGCGATTCATCGATTTCTAGTATCGTGTATCGCACTTTTTATCCGGCAAATACAATTTGGGTTACAGTAAGAGTGTCCGATATTTTTTTTGTATTGTAATAATAATATATGTGTTTTTTGGAGCAGTGCTCCAAAGAATCAACATCAATGACTAAATGTCTATCTCAATAATTTCTTGGGTAGATTACATCTTTGGTGCTAAAATAATGATATTGAATCTAGACAAAACTGATTGTTAGTTTTCTTTTTTTTACTTTAAATAGACAGCAGTTTACTTTGAACAGATAGCAATTTTTTCTTTATCGTCGTGAAGCAATATCGGCTAATAAGAGATGGCTAATAACCTAATCGGCTAATAACCTATTTAGAGAATGCAAACTTGTTTCTTATAGAAAGAGAGAGAGAGAAAAGAAAAAAAAGAAAAAAGAAAAAACTGGAAAGTAATTTCCAATTGTTGAAACCTGTTCTTTCCAATTCAGACATAAATAAAGTTTGCATTAATCTAATAAACAAGTTTGTATTTATATAAAATACATGTTCCTTCCAATTCAAATGTGAATATTCAAACATGATTCTCGCTTGAATTGGAAGGAACATGCTTCTTATGAAAAGGAAAAACTGAGAGTTTAAACTTTGAAACAGCTGGTAGACTGTTGATGGAGTTAACAGAAAAACTTTAATACACATAAAGTTTGCATTCAACTATAATTTTATTACAATATTGAGGGTTTTTATGACTGTTTCACTAGTTCAGTTGTGATGTTTTAGAAAAATTTTAAAACCATTTTTGTGTTCGACACATAACGTGCAGTTAAATTCACCTCCATAGAGGCTGTAGAAGTATTAATCAATATTTTACATGTGTGTTGCATAGCATCCATAAAAGTACTTTAATTCTGTTTCAAAAACTTTGCAGTATTTCAAATAACTAATATTGGAGGAATTAAGGCCACTAGTAAGATTTCAATCAATTAGCAGAAAACTTAGACCGTGTTCAAGAAATGAATGTAATAACTATATCAGTGTGTCCTCTTGATTTTTTTATACATGGGGAGAAAAAGGATGTCCCTGGTCAGATCAGAGTCTTTTCTTATGAAGTTATTAAAGAAATTTCCCAGTAACTTCTGGAGCCATGATTGAATGAGGTGCTGGAGCTTGGGCAAATATCTCTTGTAATCAATTTTCATTGTATGTGACAGTGAAAAGTAAAACTACTAGTTTTGATTGTAAAGTTAAAGCGACCTACCTACATACAATTCAACCTGAATCCGCTCGGAAAAATAGTTTTCTCTGTTCTATAATATTGTCCAATAGCAAAGCCATTTTGCAGACAATCTCCAACTATGCATGTTGTGCTTCCGAACAAATTTACGAAAGAGAAAGTTCTCAGCCTTCAAATTGCTTCAATAATCTTATTGGAGATTTTAGTTCATATTGCCATTGAGGATAATCAAAGGGGTGAATTTCTGACAAAGAAAGAGATAACTTTTCTTCAAACCAATTTTAATCATAAGACCTTTAAACTGCAAAACTTCTAATTAAATTACTATTTAAGATTAAGTTTTGCCTTCAACTATCAAATAAAGCTAAAGGAAAAAGGGCCATGAGTGTCTCATTGGTTCATAAGCTGTTATTCTATCTTTCTTTCTTTCTTCTGATTCGACACGATCTTCTAAATGTCCCTCTTTTTAAAAATTCGATTTAGATTCTTGTTTGCATTATCTGTAAATCGGGATATTCAATGGATATGAAGTATATTGACGAATGCACATGATATGCACATAATGTTCATTTTTCTGAATCTGACAATAACAAAAGTGTTATATTTACTGACAGCACTTTCAAGTATTTATTAACACATTAATTTACATTTGATGCAGTAATTTAAAAAAGGTTTGTTACATTTGCTGGTTTCTCTTTCCTTCTATTTTTTTATTTTCTTCTATTTTTCATTGCAAACGATAATTGTAAGTCCTTATCAGGACTTTCAATTATCGTTTCCAGACACGCATTGTAATACGAATGATTTCATTTTCGTTTTTTAACCGTTTTTAAAGTTTGGTTCGATATTTTGCGGTCATTTTTAGAAACTTGTAGGGACCGTTAATATAGTGCTTGAAATTGAAAAGTAGTAAAAATATATTTAAAGGGATTCAATGAACATTACCTTATTTCCATGTACATAGCACCCATTCATGATCATGGAAAATATTAGATTTTAAAGTTATTTTTTTAAGTTAATTGATGTCTCCTTATAAGTAAAATTTAATGAGAAAAAACTTGCTTGTGCATTGTATTAGAAACACGTGAGGAAAACTCACTCATACCTGAAAACGATTCTTTTTTCAACTATGAAAATTTTATTGCTGTTTCAATTATTGCATTATTTTATTGCTATTTTGCTGTTTCAAAACTACATATTTAAAAGCACATCTTTTCATTTATTTTCAATGTAAGAAAGCATTTTACTACTTTTATTAAGAAAGTGCTTCAATTTTGTTAGCCATTCATCTGCTTGTTTTGCTGATGATCGGAGTACCATATAATATTCTTTTTAGTTGATACCTGAAATCTTTCATTTTCATTCATTGAAACCTCCTTTTTAATTCTCAACTTTAAGTTTCAAATCATTTAACCAACTGGTATTTCATCTGAAACTACATTTGAATCGACATTAAAAAATTCTTGTGGTGAAATTTCGAGCAGCAATGGGTTTTATGAGAATGCTTATGAATTAATTCATCTTCTCTTAAATGTCTTTGTGAATATACTTAGCTTTCTTTAGTTATGGTAGTTTCTTTGAATCTACATGTCAAAATGATCTCATTGTTTTTTCTGCAATATCATTCCAAGCAGAGATTGTCAAGTGCATTGGCCCTTAAATATTGATGTCAATTTTAATAGGTGATTCTAAGCCAAGATCGCTCCTTAGAAATGTAAATTACGATATTTGCATTTGATATTATTGTTATTCATGCATTTTCTGTGAAATGGGAGTTAAATTATGCGGAAAAAATTCCACATAAGCTGCTTAAAAAAATCAGAGATTTTAGAATCTGCGATACTGTTAATTTTCCGCAATTCAAAGGATTCTCAAATAAAAACATCGGACCATATTTCTCAAACAGTAAAATAAAAAAATAAAAAAAAAAAAAAATAAAAATTGAAACAATGAGTTGATAAAAAATAAACACAAACAAATGCAGCATTGAAAATGTAAGTAAAGGAGTTTCTCAAAATTTTTGTTCGCAAATGGGAATTAAAATTATTGCTGTTACGCGCGATCGACCATAAGTTTGTAAAATAGTGGATATTTGTAAGTTAAAGGTTCGTTAAAACGAGTACTTTTTACATACACATGTATTTGTTATCCCGTTAAGATGCAATTTTTTAATTTTAAATGCAAATAATATTTCTTTTATAGAAAAAAGTTTATGGATTTATATTTTCCATCAAGATCATCTTGTTTTTCTGGAAAGATAGAATACCGTATGTGTTTGTCGTTAGAAACAAATGCCGTAACTCATAGAAATTTTACTGAAAGAAAATTTATTTAAAATACATATTGTACATCCTTGTTTTATTCAGTATTGGACAGTATGATGCCTAATCTTTTATTTCAAAGGACATGGGCTTAACCATTTTGTGAAATAGAATAGTTTCTAATTATTATTAAAATTAAAATTCCCATTTTTGTGTCAAACGTCATTATAATGGGTCAAAAAATAATTTAAAATAAAGGAAAATGTATCTCAAAACTTTTATTATCAAATGTGTGCCTCTTAAATTTTAAATTACTGGAAAATCTGGTGAGAAATGAAGAAAAAAGTTGCAAAACTTTAAACGACTTCAAAAATTTCGAAGAGATTTTTTTCTATTATAAAAGTTTCTGTTTAAGATTCTGAAATAAAGATTGAAAGCGCCAGAAATAGAAAAAAATAAAAATATAAGATATACGAGATAAGTAAAAAAAAAAAAGTCGAAAAAAGAAATAGAGAAAATTAAATCTTGGGGGGTTTTCTTAATAACATTTCCTTCCAGGACAATTTTCATGTTGTCAAAATTGCG
>JAPDSC010003920.1:0-11166 GCA_026290005.1 Latrodectus geometricus | reverse complement strand
TCTTTAATGTCTTTCAATCCGTTATATACCATAACTGTACATTTTTTTCTCCTTCAACATGTCTCTAAAACATCATTTTATCATTTTTATTAACTACTTTTACAAATTTTATTTCCAGAAAAATTAAAATTATCTTCTTTTCTAAACCTCGTATATTAGACATTATTGTATAGTTTTACCATATATACGCATATTCAGTTCATTAAATATAAAGATAGAATCTCTCATATTATTTCATTTTTTCCACAGTAAAAGCCCCCAAAAGCAGCACCAAGCGGAAAAAAGACAAGAAAGCGGAGTCCTTATCGGTTGCCCCTCAGACGACCGGAGCAACAGGGATAGGACCCCAGCAGCAATCTCAGCCGTCTCAACTGCAACCGCAACAACAACCACCACAACAGGACAGTGGCAGCGACCCGGAAAGCGAGAAGAACAAGAAGAAAAAAGCTCGAACCACTTTTACAGGAAGACAGATATTCGAACTGGAAAAGCAGTTCGAGATTAAAAAGTATCTTTCTTCCAGCGAGAGAGCAGAAATGGCCAAGTTGCTCAACGTCACAGAAACGCAGGTCAGTTATCATAGTTGCATGTCATTTCTTTATGCCATTCTAAAATTAATTCTTTGCAGATTTTTCTTTACGTATACTGATGTAAAGAATTGATAAATCAAAATCAGATTAATAATTAATACTTTGAAATTACCAATATATCTTGCCGTAACATATTCGATTTACAAATAAATTTTAGGAAAAGGAATTCCAAAAATTCGAATGCGTTTCTAAGTCGATTTCAGGATAGGTAAATCATAAATTTAAAAAATGAATTGATTAATTAATAATAAGTTTGATTAAGCAAGAAAGTTTTGCTAGATATAATTATTTCCACAACTTTGTGTAATTATTGTGTAAACTTTGCAAATTTATTTTGTGGTAATTTTAAATTACATTTTAACTTTTCAGACAACTAATACGGTTGGGGATCATGTGAACATGTTACTATAACTATTATATTTTCACAATTCCTTTAACATTCTGCTAGAATTACTATAATTAAAAATACAAATATTGTAGTCGAAATTCATTGAAAAATAAGAAAATTGACTTTTAGAAATGCAGATGGACATATGGTTCATATGGAAAACAATTTTTGTATCAAAATGAGGAGTAAGCTCACCTAATGTAGTATGACTACGATATAAATTTACGTTATTGGTAGACATATGATCATTTTTAATATCGGGAATTTATATTCAAAGATCAAAGTTGCTAAGTAAAACTTCGATTTGTTTTAGTTTTCTGTAACAAACCCTTATGTAAGAAGAACTTAATTTATAAATGAATCTCTCTGCAAGATATTCTCAGGAAGAAATAGGTACAGCAAAAATAACGTGATCTATTTCTGATAATGTGCAGTATTGTTAAAGCAATGCATTTAACTTTACCAGTGATTTTGCAAAACATGCACAATTATGAAACTTAAGTATTCGTAAAGGCATTCAGTGATTTTTGTGTGTGTGTGTGTGAATACCTTTACGAATACTTAAGTTTGTAGTAAATGCTTCGTACTGATAGTGAAGATGTGAATGCCTTTTTTTGTGCAGTAAATCGGGGACTAGACCAGTTCTAAGTGAGACGAAGCCCAAATGGAAAGTATTAGAGCTTCTATCATCTAATGCCAGCCAGAATTTGGGGTCAGTTGCTCATTTTTTTCCAACTGAATTATAATTTGGTGTGGACTCCGACTTCTTCAGTACACACATGCCATAAGTAGACCATTTATACAGTATGCAAGCATTGATTCTCCACTCATACAAGGAAAAAACAAAGACAGGATAAAGAGAAAGTAGGTCCATGCCCGAACCGGGATTCGAGCCCAGGACTTCCTTAAACGCAGTCCGGTACACTGACCACTAGACTGGGTCGGTGGCACAGCTTCTGTTCATTAAATGATGTGGAACGATCTTAAGTAACTACCCTTTACAAATGGATCTTAATTTGGAAGCAGGAAAAGATCTCTAGACTTGGTTTGCTGACCTCAAAACTAATCTCGCTTGACGGGCATCATGACCACAACTTACTTTACGTACTCTTTATTAATTGTTGTCAATCTTTTGATTATTGGAAGCTTTTTTCATCAATTCTTTTATTAGAATGAAGTTGCTTTATCAATTATTGGAAACTTTTTTTCCAACCTCGTTTCGCCATGAAATGTTTGAACTCTATATAGTATTATTACTCAAATTATAAAATCAAAAAACATTTTCAGTGTGTTATTAGTGTGAGATATTCAAATCATTTTAAAAACATCTTTTTCTGCATCCTTTCATGTAAGTAATTATATAAGCTACTATTTATTTTTGAGTTTTTTTAGGATATTTACAATTTAAAAATTCATCATAGAGTTCTCCACATTAAAAAAATAATTAGGTTTGAATTTTTTCCCCTAGCTTAACAAAACTCATTTCTTATTAGCTTAGAAAGAATTCATACCAGAACGACGTATTTGTAGTGGCTAATATAGCTTTTGTCTTTTTAGTAATATTTTTAAATACCATCTTCCCAAAAAAAAAATTTTCCACAGGCTTACTTAAAACTATCTGCAAGTGTTTCGAAATTTAATTACCCTGTTTGACAGTTCGTTTGACAATAATGCGATTTTATCTGTCGGCAAAGTAATGCTCTCAGCAAGCATTCATGAAATATTTCACGCAAAAGCGCACTAATGAGCGATAAAATCGCCAAGGGTGGTGATCCCTTCTGAAGCACAAAAACAATGTTTTAGAAACAGAATATAAATTGCATAAACCCATGGTATGAAAACAAAGCAGATTTTAACTGCCAAGTAATAACCAGCCCATCATATCGCCGCGATATGGAATCCCTTTAGAGAATTACGATCGGGGAACAAAGCCCTGAACATTAGAAAATAATCCATACACTTTTGGTATTTTTGTCAGTTTTTAAGTAGAAGTTTTAAAAAAAAAGACGCCATAATCGCTTTTTGCGTTTTTTAAAAGAACTTAACACATTATCTATTCAAGACGGAGTTTTTGAAAGCGAAGTATATAGCGTTCGAACAAACTTTGTTATGTTTTGCGACATAAAGAACTCTTTCTAATAGACGATCTGCGTTTATCTGTTGGTGAAATATAATCCTCCAGGTAACTACGAAAAACGGAGATTATTAAGGGAGGAAAAAATTAGGATGAATAAATAGAGCTCCGTAACGTGTCCTCTTATTGAAGAACTGCATTTTTGTTTGTAATTCTCAAAGCCGTCGCTTTTTTTCTGTTTTTTATTGTTTGTTTTTTCCCCTTAGCTTTCTTTTGTATTTTAGGAAAATCGCGTTTTCAGATACATTCACAGAGCCTCTAGTTTTCATTTTTTATTTCCCTAGACAGTTGCGGCAAAAAAAACCAATTTCGAAAAATTTTCATTTTTAGCTTTAAATTATTAATTATTTTTACTTTTATGTTTTCGGGCCATCAATAATTCCCTTTACACTTTTAATTTAAAAAAAAAATTATCACACAAAGTGATATTTTTAAAAATTAGAAAGGAAAAAAAAAGTTGTAATCGATATTGTATCTGATAGTTGGTTCTACGTATTTATTTCGAATACATTAAATTTTATATCGACCCCTAAAAAGATATTTATGTTTTAATCTAACTAGAAAGCATTTATGCATATATTTTAATGCAGCACAAATATTAAAAGTTAAAACTTTTTCAACGCATGGAAATGGGGGAAAAAAAACAGCTTTTAAATGCAGAATCAAAATGTTATGTGAAGCTATTGATGAACAAAAATAGCAGGAAATAGTCTTTATAAATTATAGTTATGAATTATCAATATATATATATATATATATATTAGGTTAGTTAAAAAGTAATCCATTTTTCGGTAGACGTCTGTAGTGATCTATATCTCGTGAGGTATCTATCAAACAATTTTAGATTTATGCTCATTGGAAAGGTGACATTTGACACTAAAATATTCTCTTGCGGTTTTCGTTTGATTAATTCAGTTATGCGTACAAGGTTTAAAAAATGGAAGACAACAATCGGAAAATTCGATATATTTTAGTTTTACTTTTTAATAATGGTGAAAATGCTAGCCAGGTGGCTAAAATTGTGAAAGTTGTTTATCTTCCTATATAAGGCTGTAGCAACCAGTTACAGTCTTATATAATCGTACAATTTTGGTTTCGTCAATTCCGTTCAAGCTTTTACGGGTATTTTTGATGTTAAAGATGCACCTCGCATGGATACAGCAACGTCGAGATTGTCTATAAAATATCAAAAATGATCGAAGTTAACCGCATGTCAGCAGTCGTAGCTTCGCGCAAGACCTAAAAATCTACATAAAAACTGTTTTAAACCTTTTTACAAAGTGAATACGAAAGAAGTTACATAAAGTTCACTTAAAAAATAATGGATTTCTTTTTCCCTAACCTAATATTTATATATATATAATTTTTATTCTTTCCTTATAACTTCGTTAAGACACTATTTTACCTCACGAAATTAAGTCTCACGAATAAATTAGCTGTAAACAAATTGAATGAAGTGTGAAAAACTCGAAAAATTCTCGTTAATTACGAAGTTAATAAATGTCTAGTTTAGGATTTCGATAACCGGCGTATTGAGAAAAGCGTAAACATGTTCGTTGCAATAGACAAAAATACTTCTTTTTATGGAAGAAGAAAAAATAGAAATTATTTAAAAAAAAAAATATATATATATATATATATATATATATATGTTGGAATGTTGAAAGAAGGGGATCCAATGACGTATATATTTATTCTCTTTCACCAGAGATTGCATAAAGATAAAAATTTTAAAAGGGATAAAAAAAATCCCACTTGCTCCTTAGTTCAAGCAAGCAAATCCCAGAACGCTGTTTAATCCAGTTGAACTAGTTACATTACTGAGTAAGAAATTTTGCAGTGAGTTTAAATCAGCGTAAATTACGTATAAAGCAATTATATAATTAATATTTCAAAGCGTAACGTAGCGTTTAATTTGGCCATTTTGATATAAAATTGATTCCATTTCCATCCACCTGTTCTATATATTATTACCTGTTTGTTCTTTCCTAAACCCGATTTTTATTCGCTAAGGATAAAAAAAAGTTTCCTTAAAAGTCTTTATTGAATTAATATCTGTCTTGATTTCTCTGACTCAATGTCCAAGACTTCTTTCTGTGCTTAGAAAAAGATTAAAATTAAATTTTATTTTTGAATGTAAATAAATTTACTTTTAATATATCTGAGAGTATTGTTATAAATTTCTTTGAGTATAAAAAGTTTTTACTTTATAGCTGTTTACCTGTTTCTAATGTTAAGTTTTTAGATCTTTGATATTTCCAATTTTTTATTTATTTTTGGGGGCAAGTATATGTCCTGCTGCCATTTCATTTATTTGCAATCAAATAGGTTCCTCTTCTAATTCATTAACTGTTACTGAAGAAATCAGAACATTTTATTGAATAAAATAAAATTATATTATTTTTGTAACCCTAATAGATTATAATTCTTTAAGTTAAAAAATTGGAAAGTCAAAAGAATGGCTTAAGAATTATTAAAGTAATATATATAAATTTAAATACTTTCAGGTATATCAGGACTTGCATAATTGCTTGGGGATTTAGCTTTGTTTAAAAAACACTTTGAAGTAAAGCAATTAAAAAAAACGTTATCCACTAAAAATTTAACTTTGTAAATAAAAATGTTTCCACATGTTTCTTTATAGACCCATCGTAACTCTTTTTTAAAAGATAAAATGCTCGAAAATAAATAAAGAAAAAAATCAATAATATATTTGTTTATTTGTTCAATTACGGTCACTTTATTCCCACGATGGGAACACTACAACCCTTCAAAAAACTGAAACTATTTACACCTAGAACGAGTGTCGAACCTGCAAACTGTTGAATTGAAGGTCAGAATGATAACGATTCAACTGACACTTCGAATAACATTTATAATTGATGTTAATAACATATGATACTGCATATGTTCGTATACTACGTACAAGACTGATATACTTGTATAATTTTGTGAAGTATAATTTGTTTTTAACCAAAATTGAAAACAATAATTCACATTGATAATAGCAGTAATTTATAACTCAATAATAGGATGATAAAATGTATCTAAAAAAGTTGCATGGTTATAAAATTATATTACTTTTTTATTATTATCACTGGGTTAGTAAAAATATGACAAGAATAAAATAAATGTAACTTCAAATTCTTATTTAATAGTCATCATGTAATAGTTAAGAAAAAGCATCTTAACATAAAAGTATTAACTTTTGCCGCTAAATATGCGAAACTTCCCTCTATTAGTCCCAATTTTTGATTTGCAGTATCACAACAAAATGGTTCTCATTTCTTCCCCCCTCTCAAAGGACATTATGTTATTGGAACACCCCCGCACACGCAATGATACATACATTTACAAATATATAAAAAAAAAAAAGTTTTTAGCATAGTAAGAAAATTATCCCCAACGGATGAATTTCCATCCTTCTCTCTCTCTCGGCTCCCATTTTTATCGTCTGGTACCTCTTTTCTTCTTTACCTTTTGGTTTCTTGATTCTTTACTCAGCATAAATAAATTTCTTATAAGAAAAGAGAGGAGAAGGGGAAAAAACGGAGTAAAAGAAGGAAATACGATTAAAAAAAGATTAAAAAGACAGAAATAATAAAGAAAAACGCTGATCCTATTAAAGAATAAATTACCCGGGTAGGTTAGAAAAAAATTTACGGGGTAAAAAGTGGAGGAGAAAAATAAGAAAGACGAACGGCATACTATTAAAAACTCCAATAAAGAAAAAGAGTAGTAGCTTAAAAATCACTTTATTACTGTAGCTGTCTCTCTCGGTCCATTCAGAGGACTTTTAAACGGCGATTAAGTTGTCCTAGATATTTTTTTTTCAGATTTTTCTTTTATTCTAAGTTTTTTTTTTCTGATTTTTTTTTTTTTTTTTTAGTTGAAGTTAAATGTTATCGAGCGTGTGAAATGTAAAGAAAAAAGATTGGCAAGGTAGAAAGAGTACCGCCTAAGGGATGTTCCTTTAAAAGGCGTGAATTACTCAAGTGAATCGGTGTTTTGTTGCCGGAGCTATTACATATTGTTTGGATAATTTGAGAGTGTTTTTTGTTTTGTTATTGCCTTTCTTTTGTGTTTTAATGTCCACGAATTGCAAATCACTTGGCTTGGTATTTATTTGAGAAATAAAGAAAAATTGTCAAGCAATTTTTGGCTTCGTTATTTGTTTATTATTCTTTTTTTCCATTGAAATTGTTTCGACCATTTAAGAAAAAGATTCAGCACAAAAAAAAAAACTATTAAAAAATGAACCAGAAAACAATAACGTAATAGTTTATTATTCCTATTCAGTTCTTATAATTATTGTTAGGTGTAATGTAATCATTAGTTTTCGTTGTTATATCAACACTGATATCTCTTAAATCGTTATTACACTAAAATTGTTATTTAACTATTAAATGCCGTTATCATCGATGAAAATTCTAATATTCTAATAATTTTAATAATAATAATGAAATAAGAGACATCGATGCTGGTATATAAACAATGATATTATGACTAAGCAATTTTTATGTTATTTCCATAAACTTCTTACTTTTAGATGTAATTTAAACTTTAATTAGTTATTACATCAACATGGATTACATTACAATATTTGCTACTAAAATATTGTCGGTTCTTATTATTAAAGATTGCCTGATATTAACTGACTAAAATGTAATATTTTAATTTTAGTAATATCTACCAATTTAATAAAATCATTTATACTCCATAAAAGAACAATTAGAAAATACAGTATTTAAATAAAATTTACGTCAATCTAATTTTTTGTTATAAAGCTTTTAACTTTGCTTTGCATTATTTAAAAAAGTGCTATTAAATGCAGAAAATATATTTCAGAATTTTTTTTCATTTTAATATACATTAAGTTAAGTTTTTTTTCCCCCTCTCCTTTTCTCTAAATTTAGCTCAAATTCTTATTCTTTTCTGTTTTCTCTATTTTTCTCCAGTCGTATCTGTCTTTTGGATGATTTTAAATTGCATCTCAATTTTCATTGAAGATTTTTATATTCAAAACCGGCCTATTTAATGAAATGAAATACGAACTTATCTGTAAAATTTTCTGTTTTATTATTATTATCTCTAAGAAAAAAAAATTGATAAACATATTATAGTTTATGCTTGTTTTTTCATGAAATATGCGAATTAAAATGCAAAATTTAAAACTAAATTAAATTAACACGCAAATAAGTAAATAATTCAACTATTATAATTACAAATTATTTTGAAATGCTGAAATTCTCTGTATGCATATATCAATTTGACACGATCGTAATACAATTCCAGGAAATTAATTTTACCCATACAAAATTGGAAGAATAATAAATTTAGGAATAAGAAATCGTCGAAGCCGTTATTTCAAATAAAATAAGCAACAATAGATAATCCAATAACAGTAGAACGAAAGAAACGCAGAATGTCAATTATGTCAAAGAGAATATTTATGTTAAAAATTCGCGGAATTAATGTAGAATATTGAAGTAATGTACTAAAATATTGAATAATGAACCCTTTTCATAAATATATTTCTCATATTTTTATTTTTTATATGTAGTGTTCAATTCTATTGCTTTTTAAGTAATTGTTTTTTTCTTTAAGTAGATCTATTCGTTTATTCGTCAAGTTTACGCGTATTTTGTCGTATATATCAGAAATATACCACTATTTCTTATGATTACCTATACTTTTTTTAACCATAAAGTGGTTTGTTTGTTTTGTTACAGTTGAGATCATGTGTACGTCACTTTTTACTTATAATTGGTCTGTGAATTAAACAAATAAACGTTTTCACCAATAATGTTGAATATACAATTTTGTCCACTCATCAAAAACAAGTAAATTTATCAGTGGGATGAGTTCTTCAGTGAGCAGTCGGAAAGAAAATTTTGACCAATATCTTAATGGGATTGGTTATTTTATACATTATTAGAGATTTATCTCTCTTGATACCGCTATTAAAAAATAAATACTTATTAATCATTAAGTAAAGATAAATTTATTTCCTGTAGCTTGTAAAGCTCATTAATTTGATTGTTTATGCAAACAATAAATAAATCATAACATCCACTTTATGGTTAGTTTAAATAGGCAAGGACGCGATTAAAATGTTTTTTCATTTTTTTAAAATTTATTTCTTTTATATATCTGTAGAATTTCCTCGTATCTAAAATCCATTATTGTGATTTTCATCACATCTAACATTTACCCCAAATAATTACATCTTTTCGTCGTAATTTCTCCAGGATAATTCTGCATATTGGTCTATTCTCCTGATTTAGCTTTGTAGACATAAAGAACCAAGAATTTCTTCCTTTATTTAAACCAGCTTTTATACTCTTAAGTGCCAAACAGTGCGTTATTGATTGCAATTAAATTGTTTGGATTGCATTCAAGATTTGCTTTCCGGGTGTGTTTTGTTAATCAATCCTCTTCCTTTGTTTTCTCGGTTTTTGATTGGATGATGTTCCATCATTCCGACAGTTAATTATAATCTCAGATCTAAAAGTTCATTTTCGTCTATGAAGTAATTTCCTACGGATTTATTTTCCTGTTGAACTTAACCGCCATAAAATTTTACTATTCTGTAGTTAGTGAATTCTGATAACACAGCCAATGAATATACTGTGGTATTTAATTTGGTATCTTTAAAATTAAATGAATTTGAATTTATCTTTTCACCTTTAAAGTGAAGTAAAATATCTTTAATCTATCCGAACTGTGAATATCAAATGATATTAATTAAAGCAATAGCACTTGAATTTATGTATACTTGAAATTTTGAATGACACTCTTACATTTATAATTATAATATAAAATAACCAATTTCAATTTTACAATACGTAAAGGATTTATAAAATGGGTAAATACAAAATATGATTGGAAATGGTTGAATCTCTTTAAAATTTACAATACTGTTTTTGTTATTTTTAAATATTTACGCTTAATAGGAAGATGCCTTTTTTTACAGAATAAACTTAACTAAACTCTGTAGCGTGACAGCCCATGGGAAGGGGCAAGGCCTACAGTGACCATATCTGTTTTCTTAACCGAAGGATCTGGGTTACGAAGCATATGTTTCGGTTATGTAATCAACCTAACACGAAATCCCCAGTGTTTAGTTCCCATATAAGCTTGGCACTAAGTTTTATCACTCACTGAAAAGATGAAATGCTTTTTTACAGAATAAAAATACCAAAAATTATAGATTTGATTAAAAGTACTCAAGTCTTTCACCCAGAATGTGAAGAAGACTGCCAATATTTGTGACTTCCTGGTATAAATGCAATTTGCCAGAGGTCTTAGTGGCCTAATGAGGGAAAGTGTTAGGTTGCAAACCGAACAGTAATAGGTTCTATACCTAATACAATCGAAAGTTCATTCCTATGAGAGTGCCTATGCATGTTAAAAGTTCTGTAAAGTTAAATTTGCTTCCGCCATTGGGGTGTAGCACTGCGTGAAGAGTATTAAAATTTCAGCTCAACTGTTGACTTCGCACTTGATAGCGGTTTAAAATTACAAGGTGCTTGGCTGTGTTTAAGGAACATTTCATCGAAAATTGGTTTTTAGAATCATAAACAAGCTTTCAAATATCATTTATTTCTTACCAAGATATAAAACAGAAATGTTTCTGTTTATGAAGTGCTGACCATTATCACAAAATACATAAGAAAAAGAAACAACCCTAAATCGGTGAAAATGTGCTTTAGGTCCCCTGCTTGGCGCGTTTTCAAAAACGCCGATGCCCTGGCGAAAATTATATGGCTATTTCAAAGTGAAACTTAATTAGCGACCAATGAAAAACCTAAAACAAAATGGTAATTAATGACCATGCGCGAAAAAGCGTTTCAAATTCGCAAGTTGCCGAAGAAGGGGACCTAAACCGCAATTGAACCCCCTAGGTGAAATTTCCGTATTTTTTGAAATTTCGTAATATATTATACGTATTTTTTCTTTTCTTATGCATCAGTTTATTTCGTTATATTATGAATTATTTATATTTTTATTATCAAGTAATGTTTGTGATAACTTTCGATTAACTATTCTTT
>JAPDSC010003916.1:0-11706 GCA_026290005.1 Latrodectus geometricus | reverse complement strand
AAAAAAAAAAATCTCTAGAAGTACCACAGATTTTGCAGTAAGATCTTAAATTTGTGAATTATAAATGTAATATATATTGATAACATTAAAATTACTTCAATTGAAATTTTGTAACATTTTGACAAACAATATTCAGTCAAATTTAAAAGTCAACAATCACAAGTTATACAATACATAAATTAGTACACAAGAAAATTCTAGGTATTAATAAAATCAAAATAATTTAAACAATTTTACAAATACAAGAGACAAAAATAAGACAAAAATAGTATATACATTTAAAAATGTAGCAATATAATTTAAACGACACATATTTAAAATATTCAATTAAATAAATTAAAATTTTCTAGTAAATCCTATCGAAAAGAAATTTTATACTCTGCAAAATAAACTTAATTCACAAATAAATTTTCAATTTCAAAAGAAATTTGAATGTAAAACAAGCATTAAACCATTTATTACATACTATTGTATTTAATCAACTTAATTTTGAAGAAAAACTTGGACAATTTTCATAAATCTAGCAAAAATATTTTATGTATTTACTTTCCAAAACATTTTCATTTTTAACTATGTTTTAAGAAAAGTGCAAATTCATACAATATCTTATGAAAAAACAACCAATTAGGTAATCAACTTATCTGGTATACATATTAATATTATTTTCAATATAAATACAACTCAATGTGGAGCTAATTATAAACTTTTGGCTTTAATCATATAAATGAAATTGCTATTTCATCATTTACTTTCCAAAACTAAATTTTTTTAGAGAATCAACACTTACAATAAAATACATCTGAATTAGCACGAGTTCCCCCCCCCCTTTTTTTTTTAAGAAATTACACAAACATGCACTTTTATACTTGCTGAATAATTTAGAAAATCACTATTTTTATATAATTGTATAATTTAACGGTTATAAAGTTTCCCCACTATTTACTTATATATGGTTAAGTTTACAGTGATTTCACATGATTTCGTGTTTTAAATTGCATACCCAATAGGAAAAAAGTTAGGCAAATGAGAGAAAAAAAATGAAAATTAGAAACAAATATTTTTTTAATTTTAGGTAAGTAATACATAAATTTGTCAGCTTAGGTGATTTAAATGTTCTATTTTAAATGCACGAAATTAGAATTTTAATAAACTGAATAAATCATATTTAGAAACAATTTACTTAAGAAATTATATAGATAAACATTGTCTTAAAATAAATAAAACGGTAATTCTCTTTTTTCTCGATTACACACAAAACGAGATTTCACAACGTTAATAGAAGAGGAAATTATCTAAAAAGTAATGTAAAGTTCTCAAATTTTATATTATTTATAAAATTATATTTTAGAATTCCTCCGAAAAAAGGAACAAAATTGTAATTAAGATATATAATTTTTAAATACATACTTAAAATTTTCAGGGCAATAGCTTTTTATAAAATAAATTTTTAGTGTATTGAAAAACATTAATATACAGAAAGAAACTTGAATTTCAAAGTTAATGAAGTTAGAATCATTACATATATTTAAAAGAGTAAGCCACTAATTTAAATCTTGACATACTTTTGACAAATAAAAGTATGGCTTATCGTTTTCAAATGCAATTTTCATGCATATTCAGTTAGTTCATGGAGAAATCAAGGCGACAATATTTCCCAAACTATGGCCGTTATCGATAATAACAGTTAACTAATAACGGTTATCTACTTCTGGGGTGTGGCGAAATAACCGATTATTTTTATGAAGAAAATTGTCATGAAAGGACACATTGTGTCATAAGTGAATCTAGATGGCTTAAAGTTTGACGAAATTGAAATAAAGACTTCAAAAAATGAACATTTCATCCGGAATTTTCATTACTTTTTATTGATTAAACAGAATACAGAATATAAATTACCTAAGATTTAAAAATAAATGGATAGAATTACGAAAATAGTTTCAATATTTCAATCTTTATTTCTGATTGATATTTATGAAGTAATTAAGTAATTTCTTAAAACTTTGACGTATAGTACTTACAATAAAACATGAATGATTATACATGCGATATAACGTTAAGTTATAAATAAAAATAAGTTTTTAAACCTGAAAAGTTGATGAATTTAAAGTAATTTGTAATAATTGCTTAAAAAAAATTAACGTTCCAAATTATATATCAAAAAATAAATTATTTAATGATTAAATAATTTTCGCAACAAAAGTTCTAATGTTTTATTTTAATTTATACGCAAACAAATTAAACGAAATTAAATTCTCGCGCAATTAAACACGTAAATATTCGATTTAAAGGGCAGATAAATATAAGGGTATCAAAATTTTAGTTATTATTTCGGGAAAACCCCGTAATTTCCGGAAAAAAAGAAACCGCATTTACGTTTAAAAGTTACGATGTTTCTGGGGTTTAAACGCACATAATAAGCACTCCGCTGTGATTTGCAAAATAAACGAAAGTGGGAAAATATTATGAATCATATGTTACTTTATATTTACAGTTACTTTGAATGTTGAAATTTATCTTCAGAGATTTGTACAAGACACGTGAAGCCAAACATTCAGTTAAATTTAGATGGGGATTTGCGAAACTTTTTAATCTATGGAAGAAAAAAATCATACATTGAATCTTTATGATGTACAGGTTACAGTAAATTTTACTTTTTTTTTTTGACAGTAAAAATAAATTTTAAGCTTACTGTTGAAACAGTATTTTTTTTTTAAACATAATACGAATATTATGCAAACGGGAATATTTATGGAATATATATTCATTCGTTGTGGTTTCTGATTTTCTTACCTGCAATTTATTAAATTTTATTTTCTTAAAACAGTTGGTCAAGATTTAACAATGATATTCGCTGCTTTCAACTCGCAATTTAACTTCGTCAAGTAAACATTGTCTCTCTTTTTAGACTAATTTTAATTATTTTATGCCATTTTTCATTAAACACTGATGCAAGTTTTCTTTTGAAAATTGTGACACATTATGGTTTTATATTTAATAAAACGCTTTATAGGACATTACTCTTATTGTAGCTTACTTTCGACAACATTATCAAAAAAATCTTAAATAAACTTATACTTTACTGTCTATCAGCTTACAAACTTTTTTCAAGTAAGAATAATAAACTAGAAGTTAAAGACAATATCAACCCGTTCCCTGGTTGTGTCGAGACGCGATCCAACAATCTTTCGGTCAGGAAACCTTATTCCCAATATAACTTGTATTATTCAAGACATAAATATGCAGGTTCATACTAGAGTTAATTTTCTTTATTCCACCAAAACAATCCGAGACCAATCATTTCTAGTACTTATGAAAACTATCATGTAACTACATAGAATAAAAAGCAACTAAAGAAACAGAAACTTCAATAAGCAACCTATTTTGAGTGACTCTTATATACCTAAAACATATCGGTTAAAAATAGACGACTAAATTACAGTAACATAATATTTCTGTCCATTGGCGATTGCATTAAAGTTTTCCGTAGAATAAATGTTGACAACTTTACACGTCATTAAATATTGCATTATTTTTAGATGGACACAATTTAAGGGCAAGCGATATCGAGAACACTAAGAAAAAAAACTTAATGAAGACCATAAAAATTTTCGGACACGTAACTACAGGAGTCCCGACATCCGGTTCGTGGAACATGAACCCAGCGGAAATTTACTTTCCGGCTCGAGAAAAAATCGAATGTGTTCCCGGCAGCTGTTTTCTGGTAAAAAAGAAAGAAAAATAAATATCATCCGATTGATTAAATTTGAATTTAGAACTTTAGAAATAAAGTCGACAATTTTTTCCACATTAAGTTTATAGCATTCTCGTGGAAAAAATGGCGCCATCTATTTTTTTTTTATATTCTTTTTCTCAATTTCACATTTTACTCATTCACTGTCCAAGAATAAGTTGTTATTTTAAGTGATTATATAAATTCTGAAATCATTAAAAAAAATATCAACTAAATACTTCAGTCATTTGATACAAAATACTTTACCAAAAATGCCTTGACTTTTATATTCAATTCAGAAATACTACAAGCAAGGAAGTTTGAAAAGAACTCAATAGGCTAACACTAAAATCAAAAAAATATGACACGAAATATTTTGGCGTAATACAGACACAAAGAATTTAAGAAATACATATCGAAGACTTAACTTTTTAAATTCAATATTAATCTATAAAATAGCATAATGAAAAACTGTAAATGTGATAAATTGAATCCAGTATAAAACGAAAAATAAAAAATAATCTACTTAATTGATGTCAAACCGAAAGAGCATATTGCTGAGAAATAATGAATTAGGTGAGAAGACAGTAATTGAACTCATTTGACGAAAGTTCAAAAATACGAGGCCATTAATTGTACGTAACCGCTTCAGTCGGCAAAAATAGACAGCAAGAAGCGTATTGCAATAACTTAACTCAAACAATATTAAAAGGGTGTTCCGTTTTCCTTACATTAAGAAATTAAACAAGAGTAACATTGTTTACAATAGGAAATCTGGCAATAGAATTTGCTACAATTGTTATCAGCATTTAATTCACCGAAGAGTCTTTTCCTGGTGCAAAATCCAAAAAAGGACATACTGCCAACAAAAGAAATATGGGATTATATATATTTTGTACAAAATAAAAAAATAAATAATAATTAAAACATTTAAATCGCGTCCCTGTCGATTTACACTAACCATAAAGTGGATGTTATGATTTATTTATTGCTTGCATAAACAATTAAATATTAATATCTAATGTGCTTTACATGCTACATGAAATTAATTTATCTTTACTTAATGATTAATAAGTATTAAATTTTTAATAGCGATATCAAGAGAGGACAAATCTCCAATAATGTATAAAATAACCAATCCCACTAAGATATTGGCTAAAATTTTCTTTCCAACTGTTCACTGAAGAGCTAATCACACTGACTAATTTATTTGTTTTTGATGGGTGGACAAAATTATATATTGAACATTATTGGTGAAAACGATTATTTGCTTAAGTCACAGACCAATTAGAAGTAAAATAAAGTGACGTACACATGATTTCAACTGTAACAAAAGAAATAACCACTTTATGGTTAAAATCCTTAAGTTTTATTTTTAAAGTTTAAAATCATTTTACATTTGAAAAATAAAAATTATAAATACGAATAACGAATATTTAGAATTAACTTATGCGTTCGATTAAATTACAATAAATGCAAAATTACAAAAAACATTTCATCTCAGTCAAATTAAGCATTTGCGTAGTCTAGGCCAAAGAAAACTTTACAAAACAAAAAATTATTGAAATACTAAAAAACATCCACACGCCTAAAGACAACTGTTTTTTATTGTATTTGTCCCTGGAATGTTTTCCGTTTTATACAATTAAATAAAAACATCAGATTTTATCGTACCTTTTTTTCAAATGTAATCGATGTTAAATGTTTAGTGCTTAAACATATTACTCAACAAAAACTTTAAAAAATTACAATACACGAAAAAATGTCGGTAAAGTCTAGAAATAATTTATACGGAATTAAAAATCGTCGAGAAAAAAAGTATTAAAACTAATTTTCCCGGTCATTACCACAAAAAAATAAATCGATCGTTTGGTGACGAATCAGGTAAAATGACGTCAACAAAAAGGCTTAGATTTAGCCTAATTTTTCCCTATAATAAGGAAAGTAGATTACTAAATCGATATTCATCTCGGCCTTTTTTTTTTTTTTTTTGATTTTTCCGCCGACAAAAACATACAAAAGCTATTAGCGCACTATTAGATGCATATCGCTTATAATTACTTTTTTTTCTCAATTTTTTTTTTATTCTTGTCATAAAAACCTTCTTAAAAACACCCACTACAATGTAAACATTAAAATTCACCTGCTACACCGGATTTAATATGGGCCATTTGGATAAGAGTTTATGTATATTTATTCATACCTTAAAAATATTCCTTCGGCGAATTGTCAAATAAAAAATGCAATTCAGTTTTTTTTTTTTTTTTTTTTTTTTTTTAAATTTACAATCTAAGATAACCATACCTCTATTTCTTGTGACTATTCTGGAGTCAATCACACAATTACGTAACTTTATTATGTGATTTGCACGCTGGAAGTTATAACATAAATCAGAAAGTGACAGCTCAGGCATCAACCACGTCACTTGACTGGGATATATTAGGTGATATTTTTAAATTAATTCATAATATCGATAATAACTAAATATGAAGCTTTTTATTGGAATGTAAAATTATAATATATTTCTAAAAAAACAGTAAATGTTAAGATTATAACGTTAAAAAAATCTAAGAACTGAGAAAATAAATTTGAAGATGAAATGCTTCATCTTTCGAAACATTATAGTTGCTTCAAAATTTTCTATACAATATAATTAACTCATATCTGTAATATACTGTTATTAAATTGATAGTATAATACTTTGTTTCATTAAAAAAAAGTACTAGCATGCAGAAAAACAACATATAAAGAAAATGAGATAAATTTAATAGACTCATTATAATTTATCTTAGTGTTTAAACCACTGAATACGAAATATTGAATTTTACAGAGTTAAATTTTCGATAATTACTTTTGTATTAAAAAAAGGAAGAAAACGAGAAGGTTAAGAAAATTATTAAAATTCTCATCTCGTCCGAGAGTATACGACTGTACTGAAAAATACGTTGGTGTATAACAATTTAAAAAAAAAAAACATTAAATAGAATCTTATTCGTCCATAATTACAAATTAAAAACTTCTAATTTATTTGAAAACTAGATGAAAACCAAAAAAATAAAAGAAAGTGAGCTTTATTCTTTTTTTTTTTTCGATGTTTTTCCTGTGAAGATAAATTTGCTGTTAATTACATAAATTAATATGTTTAGCTGTTCAAGAATCTTTGATTTAAAGATACATAAAAGCATCAAATACATTTAAACAAGTTCTACAATTTAGATAAAAACATAATGCATGCCAAACAGAAAACATTTTTTTTAATGCTTCATAAAAGAATAAGAAAAACTGATTTTTCATGTACAAACTAGCCTCGTCTACTTGTTAGAAATATTGACATCTTTTGGACAATAAATATTCAATGAAGGAAATATAATAAGTAAATATACAAACAAATTTTCCACATAAAAAAAATATCGCTATCGACATAATAAGTTTATTTTTGCTTAATATACGAAAATTGGAAGAAAAAAAAAAACAGCATTAGCGTACAATAAAATTTTATATCAGTCTAATACAAGATAATTAATATAGACTCTGAATCATTACAAAAATTCATCGGAATCGAACCCAAGATCTATTGAACTGAGGGCAGGATGCCTATCTTCATGTGAAATACTGTCGTTAGTATTTTTCCCCCTAGTGTAGCGTATTCAAACTTATAAACTTTAAATTATTTTAACCAAATACAAATTACTTATAGTAATTTAAAAAAATCGTTTGAAATTCCAAATCTGAAATTTTTCCCTTTTTGAGAAGAACTTTTGAATTACACAAATTATTAACATACATAAAAATTTATAGCAACCATATATAATAAAGGAAGATAAAAGAAAATTATTTCCGGTGAAGGGGAAACAAGTCCTCGTAACAGACGACAATTTTGGGCAATTACTTCATTATAGACGAAAACAATCGTCCTGTCATCGCATCGTTTTCATTGAAAAAGATCGAACGCTTCCAATAAGCAATAGCACTTCTTTTCGGGAAGACTAGAATTACAAATGATAGTTTCTAGCTTTGTGAGGTGAATATCAAGTACATCACTTAAGTTTTCAGTAACGATAAAATATAGCTTCATTTTCCAAAAACAATTGCGTGCGTATGTTCGTTTCGAATGGAGTTACGCATCGAACGATATTCTACTTATCATCGCTTTTTGAAAATTTATTGGATGGAGAGGAAAATTACGTGTTCCCGGTTTTCAAAGTACCAAACAGAATTAAAATTGGAGAGATGTCGAATAAAATGTTATGAATATTATCGCTTAAATAATTTAATGTTGGAAAATTAATTGCATTCTCTGAATTTGGCTAAAAATCTAAATTCAAAAATAGTTACAAAATGTTGCCACATGAAAAAATAAAAAAAGGTCGATCGATGTTAGATACGTGGGAAGTTTAATTATTATGCAAAAAACAAATTACAAGACAACTAAGCTATCAAAAGTTCTTTAAAAATCAGGTTTTAAACTGTAAAGAAAACGTATGTTCTGACTGATAAATACAAATATTGTAGCAAAAGATTTTTTTTTTTTTTTTTTTTTTTTTTTTAGAGAGGTTAAGGAATATATAAAACGACGTATCTAGCGGTCCCAATGAAGATATAAATGTTTTTTAAATAAATTTAAGAGAAATGGAAGTAACATTTAACATTGAGTTAACCATTAATTTTTTTTTTTTTTAAGATAAATCGCTAATATTATAGATAGCGCAGAACATTCAAACTTATAAAATTTTAGCAGCTTCATTAATTACATCAAACCAAAATAATCAAATAAGTTTTGGGTATAATATAAGAAATTTAGGATACATAACTGCCTATACTTTAGGTTAAAACTAGACTACGTTTCTAACATACGTAGGTAAAAAAATATTATAAGCTTACTCTTAAAATTTTTTTAAGGAACCGATTTTAATACGAAGGTTATTTTTTGCAGTCAGTTCGATTTAAATGTTAACATTTTTATTTTCTTTAGATTTGGTATTTTATAGAATTTGACGAATTCTACTGTCCGTTTTTATTCTATAGAAATTAAATTTATAAAAATGGGAAGAGAGAGGAGAAAAAGAAAATACTTGATAGAGTAATTCTTTAAAAATCTGATGATTAAAAATTATATAATAAAAAAAATTTTTTTTAATGTTACATTTGAAATCGGATACTTTCTATTAAACAGTCATTTAAAAATTTTAAATTTATAATTCTCAAAATAATAGCACTCAAAAGGTTTTCCAATAGAAACAATTTAAATCACAAATTTTAAAAATTGTAACAATACAATCCAAATGTTCGAAAATTCGGGACAACATTTCAATTACAATGCCAAAAGTATATTCTTCAGTCTAAGTTAAACAATAGAATTAAATCGAGTTGACGATTAAAATAATCGTGGATACGAAAGGATAGCGATTTTCCAACTAGGAATACACCGAGTATCATTTAAATAGATTCCCTTAGAGAAATTATCATTAAATTATAAAATGGTACCAAACAATTACATTTAATTTCGTGGAAAGACACTGCAGTAGTTTAATGAAAATTCAAAACATGTCCTTAACAACGACAAATTATAGCACGCCATGCTACCATTTGTTTCTAAGGGACATTTTAGACGCTAAGGGCAGGGTACTTGGAAGAAATACCTGAAGTGAATAATTCAAGAGGGAAAAAAATTATGATTGTCGGCTAACAATGGCGTACAACATGTTAATTAGAAATTATTAAGTAATACGAAACTTAAGAAAAATTAACATGACACCCTGTTTCCGTTGTATTTAAAATTTATTTTGCATTTATTAAAATTTTAATGCTACATTATCAAGAGAAAGGTCTTCATTTCGACGTTCTTCACTCGTTGCCATTTTATGTAACATAATACTGTATTACTTTAGCATCTTTTATATCTTAATAAATCATCTGCTTTTCAGATATTGGAACAAATTTGCTTTTTATGGAAAATCGTGTGTTGTTGCGTCGATGTAATAAAAAACATGCAAAAAACTTCTCAATAAATAAGTTTATAAATTTATTAAAATTATTTTACTATTTATATAAGAAATATGCCTTATACTAAAACTTAAATTCAGAATAATGAAATTTTCATAAATTACCCTTTTTTATCAGAGGAAGAAAAATTTTAAAAATAACATGGAAAAATCCAGATTTAAAATCTCAAACAGTCTTAGAAATAAACAGATTTACCATAAATGACAGAATATGAAAAATAGTTAACATTTTCGAAGCAAGAATAACTTTTCATAAAATCTATTTTTATTTTGCTACATTGAAATATGAAATCTAATATCAATTTTCTACCCTGAATTCGAATAACAATTCGTCAAAAAATGACACCAACAAAAGAAAGAATTTTCCAGTAAGTTATATTAAGTTTACAATTATTTGAAACATTGTTACGAAATTAATAACTACAACTAAATACAGTGGAACATAAATATGTTCTAGGAAGTTTAATTCTGATTCTAATTTAGATTAAATGTTCTAAATATTTTTAATCCAGAATAAATCTTATCAAAACAAAGTAAGCACTGAAAATCTGGAACTCGTTTCCAGGCACAATTCACACGAATCCCAAATGAAAAAAAAAATAAACGCGTAAATAATAGCAGTTAATTTGCTTAAGTAAATATTTTCTAGAACTTGTTAACAGAATATTCGAAAATGAAGCAAATAAGAACAGCTGCTAGAAAAAGCTACTGGTAGCTTGACAATGGGGGAGCCGCCCTAAAACACCTAATACTTTATTTACCAGTGTGGTTTACCGAGTACAAGCGATGCACGCAAACTTATGCACTCGTTTGCGGGATGTTTTGGCGATAATATGTAAACACTTTTAGTTGTTTGCTTTTGTATTGTATCACGAACTTAGCCATGAATAAAGCAACAGCTCACATTTGATAAATGACTAGTTAGTTTTGCAGAACGTCACTCTTAAATTTTGTTGACAATTATAAATTTTTGAAAGCAATGAAGAGTTTGGTTGCGTTTTTATGATCCTAAATACATTTCTAACTGAAATTTTATTCAAATTACCTTTAACACCTCTAGAGGATTTTTGTTTTTTTATTTTACAAAAGAGTAACTTAGTTTTAACACGATAAGCTTATTTAGAATGAAGTATTATGTGAGCAGTTACGATTTTTATATGCTCGAATTATTTTTATATATGGAAAAGTGTAGAAATTTTCGACTTTTTTTCTACATTTAAAATTTTACCAATATTTCAATTAGTACATAAAAAACGTTCTTAAATTAAATACAGATAAAAAATTCAAAAAAATTTATAACAAAAGTATTATTCTCAAACGTCCATTACAAGGTAGAAAACAATCCTTATATACTTCCTATTAAAAAAATCATAAAATTTTGTTGATCATATTTAGCTTTTTAATCCCAAAACACATTAAAATATTTCTTAAGCTTTTCTTAGCAATTAATATTGCAAAATTACTTAATATAGCTGAAATACTTGATAAAAATAGTAAATTTTTAAGAATTATGAGAATTAATAAATGATAAAATCTGATTCACGCCAAATTTACACCGAAAATTTTTCAATAGAAACTTATGATATTACATAAATACATTAAATACTAAATTCAAATTTTACTTTTTTCAGGGCAATATTCAGACAGACATAAAAACTGGTAGAAAGCATATAAAAAACTAATTTCGAGAATTTCATATATTCATTAAGCATAGAAAATAGAGAACTTGTTAGTTTTAGATTTCAATCGAAATGGAAATCAGAAAAAATGAAATAAACTAGAAATGTCACCAAATTTCGGGGAAAGTGAATATTAAAGACAAAATTCTATCATTGGTGAGGCAAAGAGTGAAATAAAGGACAAAAATAGAGTGCAATATTTGATGCTTGTTAAATTTCCTTGAAGCTTTCACTAGTTCGAATATTGCTTTTTTTTGCTACAAACTGTCAGTTCTCGCCAACTCTGCAAAAAAAT
>JAPDSC010003913.1:193-21023 GCA_026290005.1 Latrodectus geometricus | reverse complement strand
TATCACATGCATTCAATGACATCATATTACAATCAAAATATTTTTTTTAAATAAATTACTTATATTTTAAGTACAATGTTTATACAGCTGAAAAACAATATTAAAATGACAAAATCATAGTAAAATTTGAAATTAATTTCAGATAATTAGCAATTTCTTTAGAAAGAAATTCTTCTAGTTTAAAATAATGAAAATCCTACTAAATATATTATCTTAAAATATTTTCAGTTTCAAATCTGTTAGTTTAGGTCATTTTTTGATATCAAATTTAATGGTTTTTATTCATCATTCATATATAGAATTATACTAATGTGGTTTTAAAATGCCCTTTAAAAACCACTGAAATAAAGAAATATTTTTCACATTCCATTTATTATCTGTTTACTTATAAAAAATATCAAACATGTATAATTTGAAAATAATTTAAAATTTTCATATTCTATTTTTTTAAGCTATGTAATGTTTGAAAGTAATTAGATAAATTATATGTCAAATCATAAATTTTGACATTTTTCGATATAATTGTATACAGAGGGTTTTGAGAAACAATAATTTAGTGAGTCCAAAAACCATAATGGCCTCTTATAATTCTTTTTGTCAAATATGTTATTAAATTTTTAAATAAATTGAATGTGTCATTAAATTGCTATAAGTAAATAAACTGATGTGAACTGAGTAAAACTACTTATTTTCTCTAATTAGCACAAATAATTCCCTTCATTATGATAAATTTATTTACTTTTTATAAATGATACCTATAAAAACAGAAGTTTAAAAAATTATAATATATTAATTTCATACAGGCCAAATTCAGAATTTCAAATAAATTAAAGTTCGATCTTAATTCCCTTGGATATTTCTTTGAAAAATATTTGCTAAACTTTGCTAATAACTTTAATTATTAACAACGTTTTTATCAAAATAATAAAAAATATTTTTCTTTTTGGCCATACGGATTACCACTGGAATATTTATTTAATCAATACTACTTAATATTGCATTTATTTTAATCCTTATGATTACTTTTTTAATATAAGTAATATCATTTAGCCACTTTATTTTAATTTCGAAGATAGTTACGACAAATGTACATGTAGCTAATCATTGCAGTTTTAAAATAATTAAACTTTTCAATTTTTACTTACACATTTTATTTCCATATATTTTTCCTTACAAAATTTTTAATAACAAAATGTTTTTACACTATCTTAAAGGCAAATGTTTTCTTAATTCGAGCATTGTCTCATGTTATTATTTCATAAAATTTGCATTGCTAATTAACAGCTTCATTCATTTCCTGATTCCCTGCAAGATTATAAAAAAAAGTTTCAAACAAAGTGATCTTAATCCCTCTAAACAAAAGGCAAAGAAAGCTCTCGTCTTTTTAATCAGTTGATTGCAGTGCAAAATGGAATTTTCTTTACATGTTGTTTATTAATTTAAGAAAAATGAAAACAACATTTATTCTAGTGCAAATGTTAGTCTGCAAAAAAAAGAGGATTTATTTCAATTCGCAGCATCATTTTCGTCTCTCAGATAGATTGGTTTCTTAATTAGAATTCTACATTATTACACCAAAAATTTTTTATCTCTTTTTTTTATATTTCCTTGAATATATTTCATGATAGTTTAATATTTTATGTTTGGAACTAAATGTGGATTATACAGGAATGGGAACTAGGATATACTTTTCTTATCATTACCTATGAAAACTGTTTTTATTCATATATGTAAAGAAATTAATAACGTGAAATCTAATATCAGTTAATTGTTTTCCTTGTCTTCTTTCTCGCTATTTTTCTTCGTATATTATTAGTTTCAGTTTTCGTTTATTTGTTGTTAACTTATTATGATTCCTTACTCAATGCTAATTTAATTTTCATATATGTTTTTTTTTTCTATTAAAATTTATTGTTTAAAAGGAAAATAAAAAAAAGATTTATTGTTTGTAGATGCATTCTCAACAAATTATAAAAATCTTTAACACATTTTAAATTTTTAAATCTGCATTTATTGAATTGTGTACCTTAATAAATATGATTATAATATTGAAAGTTTTAAATATTAATACAGACACCTATTTATAAAATTAAACTTACTCAGTTGTCCTATACTCTGAAATATTTCTGTAATAATTGTTAATCAGATGAAACATATTACTGTATATTTTGCATAATGTTACATTTGGATCATATCTTACCAGCTAAAATTTCTAACAATTGAATCCCTAATATTGAATCAGTATAAACTCCGTGTATTTAAAGACAAATTTTATAACACGCGATTGTTGAATGAGCTAAATATAGTTGCAAAATTAATCAAGCTGTCTACTGCAAAAAAAGCTTTATCAATATGTTATAGATTATAATAATTTTCTTAGATAATAACACTATATCATGCATCAAATTGCCTTGGTATAAATCATGACAATCTAACACATTATTTGAAAATTATTTCTCACATTATTAAAAGTTAACAGAAGTTGAATTATTCACATGTAATGTGGTGGAAAAGGATTTAAAGAAAGCACTACTTGTCAAGCGCCTATTGTTTATAAACATATGATAGCTAACATAATATAATCTGTTACAAAAATATATGCACTCAGAAAGAAATTAACCATTATCATTAAACTTAACATGAATGTAGTATATGAGGAAATAATCAAATAGTTACAAATTCAAAACCATAAATTATTTTAGTAAAGGAAAATGAACAAAAAGATTGTACAAATGAACTAAATTCATGTTAAGTGGTATTGTGGCCACTGGCAGTTATGAAACAAAACATGGCGTGTCATCAAATCAATTATGTCATCAGTGGCCCTCTGTCGATGATCAATTCACAACCTTTTCAACTTGGCAATTAAATCACAGAGTTTCGAGTGGGATGCAGTTGCATTCCAAGCATGTCCCAAGCGTACTCTTTATGCGAGAAGTCCAGTGACCGGACAAGGCATAGGATAATTTCATAACCTTAAAGACGTTGTTGTGAGGGTCACATAATATATACATAAGCTTTGGCGTGATGATAAATGGTACGTTGGCTACTGGATATCACAGGCAAGACAGTCACGTTAAAATGTTTTCCAGGTACCTGCAACTTGCCATAGTTCTTTGAAGGATGACTAGATGTGACCGTGTAACGTAAGAAATCACTCCCCACACTGTCACATATTTCTGAATTGCTGTATGACGTTCAGCAACAAATGTCAGATCAGACCGCTTGTCATCAGCAGTCAGAATGAATCCATCGCTGTAGAACGCATGCTTCTGGTCGACCATATGTAGTTTCTTCAAGTTTGGCAAAAGTACAATCTACACTGTCTGTGGAGAGGATACAGAGGTAAGTGTCTTAATGGACGTCGGCTTCGCAAACCAGCAACTATCAGTCTCCTCCGAATTGTTTTCTTTAACACCACGTGGTACCTGGAAGGTGGTGCATGTGCAACAACAACGTCGTCGAATCAACGAAATTGAAATTGTTGTTGCGAAACTGGTTACTCTTTTGATCCCTCTGTCCGCGATCTCATTTGTGTTCCTGGGAGATCCAAACACTTTTCGACGGCAGACTATTGTTTCCATGATTCATTACCACCAATAACGAGCAACAATCATATCGCTCCATGAGCGTTGGCAGCCGATACGCCTGTTCGAACAATCAGCTTTTGTGAGGCCTTTGATACGCACCTTCTCGAACTCTTGCAAATATTCGTATTGCCTAGGGTTACGTTTCAAAGCATCTCTACCCACAATACCGATACAAGTCCACAGATTCATATGCATAGAACTACAATACGAAGAATCCGTCGTTTAAACTTTGTCCTATGAGCGTAGGGAGCTAACACTTGTCTCATTGGCGTCGATATTTAAATCATTTTCATTATTTATACTAAGCTTCTGCCGTGTTTCATGATTGTGACTTGATTTCTCATGGTTTCATATATATATATATTCTTTTTGTGACAGAGAGTATAAGAATGTGAATGGCTGATGACATGCAGTTTGTATACTTAAAGTGTAAAGAGTATAATTTCTGATTTGTTTCTCACTTTTTCTTATTTTTTAATAAAAAATTACAAAATGTATGGTATCATTTTTACAGAAAACTTATGTGTACTCTATCGAAACATATATTATGGGGCTCTACGTAAGACAATTGAAATTTTTAAGAGTTTATTTAACTGCAATGCAATTTATATTCACAATTTATGGCTCTTTCGCTCTAATTTTTCTTATAAAATATTTGTTCACTAATACTCGTATTTAAATTTTACTTTTGTAATTATGATTATTATAAATTGAAATTTTAATTTAATTCATTTTCTACAAAATAAATATGCTATTAAATAAAAAATTGTAAATGTTATAAATGTAGTACCTGAGTCTATTAAAGTTAGATTAATATGAAGAATTATAAAATCAGATTTTATTATTTTTTTCATATAACATAATTTTTTTTTCGATTTTAATTTTATTACTTAGTGCAAAACTGTCTGCTGTTCAGATATTAAACAATTTAAGGAATATTTTAAAAACGAAAAATAAAGAAATGTATAAAACTTACATACAAATACACAATTCTGCAAAATATGAGAAAAAATGAAAAGCGTTTGCAGCTGAAATATTTCAGAATGCTCAAAATGTGCCTCTATTTCTCCTGTTTTCAAAATAACGACATTGGTAGAATTGTCGCCAACAGCATAACATTATGTATTCCAAACCACACCTAGTAAGCTTTCGCATTTTGATAATCTAAGGACTTAGATAAGAATGAAAAAAAGGAATCGAATATTAGATCCTAGCATGCTTTTTTACTTTAAATATGACTTCGTATATAATATTCATGAGAAGAAAATGGGAAACTTTACGTTTCTGCCTACCAAAGTAGAATAAAGTTCTCATAAAACATGAGAAATGAGGGAAATTTATCTTCAACATGTTTCATTGTTGAATAAACTATAAATTTTGAAATTAAGACTTGAAATTTAAATATTTTAAATATACAAAATAAACTTTTAAATTGCAATTAAATTTTTCTTAATGCATAAGGATCTCAGCGGTCAAGTAGGGTATCTTTCAATAGTAACATTTATGCAAATTATATATTAAAACTTTTAAGTATTTAGTTGTTGTTGTCGTGTGCCAGCCAGGCTGGCAATATGGGGTGCGCTGCTCCACTTTTCCAACTGAACCATATTTGGTGTGGAGTACGACTTCCTCAGTACACACATGCCATAGTTACCCGTTTATAGGGTAGGCAACCATTCACACACACACAAAGAAAGGACAAAGACAAAAAAGAGAGACAGAAAGTACATCCATGCCCGAGCCAGGCTTCGAACCCAGGTCCCACCCACCTGTAGTCAGGTACCCTATCCACTAGACAAGTTGGGCGGCACGTATTTACTTAATCATAACTTTTGTAAAAAAAAAATTATATTTTTTGTAAATGGTATTATGTTTAGGGAATAGTTTATTTCATTTTAATTTCTTGAATTGGCATTAGTAAAGCACCACGTTCATTATAGTTTATATTTCTATGAAATATAAACTATATAAAATTATTTTTGCAAAAGTTTGGGAAAAATTAATTCTGAAAATATTAATAGGGATTTATTAAGTTTAAATCTTAATTTCGATTCCAATTTATTTTTCAATTTATAATGATATGACTGCAGTAAATTTTGTTGTAGTTATACTGTTTCACATAAAAAAATAAACAATTAAATAATTCATTTATAATTGGATAAATACTTTCATTTGATGTTTTTAGCTTATTTACTGAGTATTTTATATAATAAAATATGTAATTAAATTTCTTTACTTAAAGTATGCAGCTTCCAAAAGAGAAGATAAACAACCATTAGCATAAGTTTGTATTTAGTTTTAAAGAATTATAAGTTAAAATATAGCTTAAAATAAAACCATTAAATTTGTTTTGTTTACCGTGTTCAGAAAGATAAATTCATTTTAATTAAAAACATAAAAACATCACAATTAATAAAATAGAATATACATTTGAAAGGTACAATTATTTCATAAATCATATATCATAATAAATGAATGCAATATGTTATTATTCATGTAAAAACTATGTTTCAAGTGCAATAAGTGTACCTGTTTTTAATTTACAGATCTAATTTTAGAGATGTTATGTTTGATAAATTTCAAAAATCAATTTTGAAAGTTAATTCAGATGGCATTATATTTTCTTAATTATTTAAAGAAACTAAAATTAAAAACTATAATCAAATGAAAAATCAAAATAATAGCTCAATGATAAACAAAAAAATGTCAATGTTACTTTTAAAATTACCTTAATATAAAGTATCGATAAAATTTGCATCATTTTGTAAAATTTAAGAAAAAAAATCCTCAAGTTAGAATTAATTTATTAAGATTTAGTCAATATAATTAAAATATTGTATAGTTGGTAACATTCAATGAAACAAAATAGTAATGTACGTACCATTAAAATTAGTTTAAAAATACTTATGAAAAACAATAATCGTTTAATATACTTATAAACTGCCTTAAATATTAAAGAAAATAAAGTACATTATTAATACTAAATAATATTATTTATATTTTTAAACTATTAGTATATAAATAGCATATTTTACCATTTATGTACATTAGGTCTTCACGCAATTAAATAAATTTGAGAATTTAACCAATTAAAACTTTACTTTATAATGTTATATGTTAGTATATAACATTTAATGTTTTAAGGATAAGAAGGCATTCATATTTTAAACTTCTTTACAAAAGCTAACTTCACAGTATATGCATAAATATACTATTTTTTTTCAAAATAATAATTTTTCTAAATAGCTGTTCAAAATTAGTAGAGTTTGGAATTATTTTTAAAAGAACTAAATGTGAAATTTTAATTGCAGAAAAAATAAATTGTGACTTCTATTAAAATGGGTACATTCTTTGAACATTTAAAATTAGTTGATAGTGTCAAACTTTCATATTAACTTCAAATATATATATTTATATTTCATTAATAACTCAGGTTATTAGAATTTAAATGTTATAATCACAATTTATTTTAAATGCAGTGAAAAATTGAAACAATTTGATAGTATAAGTACTTCATTATCACTAACAAATATTCAATAAATGTTCACATAATATGTCATTTTTAAATTTTTAAGTGGAAAATGCGACTTATATACTTTTAGAATTAATGAGATTGACAGGAAAATAAATTATTTAATATTTTATATTTTAATTCTTATTAACTATTTAATTGTTAGAAATAAATGTCATATTGATTTACATTAAATATTTTTATGGATATAAAATATTTTCAAAACAATACATCTGAAACAGTTCAAAAGCTGAAGCATTCAGAAAATATACTTTAAAAGTTTTCAATACAAAACTGATGAATATATCAAAAATTGTGATATTGATTTTGAATTTCCTTTTAATATGTAGAAGAAGAATGATTGCATTCCCCCGAATATAAGTGGGCAATTATGCATATTTTTGGTATGTAAAGTAAATGCTGTCAGCAAAGCTAGTTCATTTTTCATGATTTTCCAGAGATATTTTTAGAGATTACATATTTTGATACAAATTCACCAGAGTAGATTGCAAAAAATCATCAAATTTTGTATGATATAAAATTAAATATTTGATAAAAGAAGTCAAATTTTAAATTACTAAAATTTTTATGCATATAGTGAATATTAATACATATAGTGCATATAGTAAATGTCAGTTATAGTACAGCATACAATAAAAGCGTCAATTTCATAATAAATATATAATAAAAATTATGTTGTTATTATTAAAGAATGTAAATGAAATTTATCTATCACAAAGAATTAAGTATGTAATTTCCTCTCTTTGAATATAAGCCTTGAAAATGGATCCTACAATAGAACAAAAATGCCTGAATATGTGCATTTGTGAATTTGATGTAATTACTTATTAATTACATATGCGTGTAAAGAAAGTAATGGATTTTAAAGCAAAAGAAAATTATTACAGCATATAATATGTTGAAACTGAAAACCATTAATTATTTATTAATTATTAAAATAACAGATGTGTAAATATGTTTTTGCAATAAGTATATATTATAAATCTATATTAGAGATTAAATGATGTAGTTTCAAAACATTTTATGGGATATATGCATAAACATTTTCTGAATTTAATAACAGTTTCAGGATTTAATAATTTATTCCTGAAATTAATAATAGAATATTCCGAAGAAACCTCAGTAAGTTTTAAAATGTATTAATATTTTGTATTTTTTGTTCTATTATATAATAAGCAGATATTTAATAGACTATTTAAAGTTAAAAGCTATTTTCTTTTAAGGAAAGTTTTCAATTTTTGTTACTTCCAATCAATTAATTTACCATCATGGCCTTAGAAAATAAATTGAATTTCTGCAGCGGCATTGTGTATTCATTATGACCAATATAACGTATTTCTAATGTGACTTAATGTTAAGGATAAAAATGTATCATTAATTTACTCAAACGCACTCTTCAAAATGTAATGACCACATTGCAAAATTATTGTTTGATTCGAATTTTAAACTGGTGCGCTGCTGAAAATAAAATATCATGTCATATTAAAAGGATATATAAATATTTTTAAAGCACTTAAAGCAAAGATGATCGCCACAGAATTACATTTTCAGTAAAACTGGTGGAATAACACAACAGATTTTCTAGCTGACCTTAATGATGAATGACTAAAAATGTATTTATGTAATAAATTATTGATTTAATAGAAAAAGCTAAAAGGAAAATTAATGAATATTAAAAAGAAAATCATAAAATTCTCTCGTCAGTTATTTTAATGAAAAAAATAGAAGTAGTTTCATTATTAGAACATTAGTGTGGCATTTTATCTCGTTACATTTAAATACAGTACTTGATAACAGGTAATATATTCACAAAAAAACTAACTGAATAATTAATTCATTCAATCTATTTAGTGAATTCAGATTAGTTATTTAGTAAATTCAGAATAATGTGTAGCACAGAAAATAGATAACAAATGGTTTACGATATATAATATTCCTCCACCCCAAGCATTGTAGCCACTATAATCAGCATGTGAAGGCTGGTGACTTTCAAATATCATAGATTACCGTGTGAATGATTTAAGCATTTGTATGATTTTGGAATTATTAACAAACGTAGTCTAATATTTTTATTACTATTTGTGAAAAATTATCACAATGAAATATCCCGTATGTCAGCATAATTCACTCTGCACTCTTGCATGCACATAAATTATAAAATAGTGTATAAAATTATAATTTTAGTCACATAATTTAAGCAGATAATATTTCTTCCAAAAAATGTGTATTCTGTATAAATTATTGCTAACATTGAAAAAAATTGTGTGATATTCATAAGGGAAATATTTTATCGTGACTTACTGAAAATATGATTTGAGGAATTTGCTCCGATTAATTGTCTTTACGTTCATACTTTTGTTTTAAACATCTTAGACAAATGGAAAATTTAGCCATAAATTTGTAGAGCAATTCATAATATTATAGAGAAATCTTTACTGTGTCACTTCATACACGTTTACAGTGTTTCAGGGTACCATGAATATGTGACCGTTCATGTCATGTATTAAAGTAACATTCTAAACATCAAATATAAATATTCATTTTACCTTTATCGATTAATAATGTACCGCATTTGAAACTATATGGACCACGAATGCTAGTGAGTTGGTTTGCTTGACTATATGCAATAGCAACATATTCAAACCACATATATAGAATTTAAATTACTTTTTGCATTTCAAAATCTTTGTTTCTTAACATTATTTAGTAGAATTATTATTAACTACTAGGGATTTCATAAAAGCGTTTAAATATATGATTCTACAAAATCAATTTTTTTTCGAATTAACTATTAATATTGTAATCTTTTTAATTTAACTGTGAGTGAAAAAAAGCTTATATATATCTATGAATAAATAAGTACTTAAAAAACACTTTCTCACGCAGAGAATTCTACTTGTGTTTTATGTATAAAATTTTAATAAATTTTAAGAAAGTGTTTATTTTATGCCTGAAAATATATAATAGTTTATAAATAATAATATAATATAATCTTTTTTTATAGATAAAAAGATGCTTCCAAATTTTTTTTTTTATTTAAATTGATAAAATACATCATTTTAAAATTTATTTGCTGAGATTAAAAGAGATACCTTTCAAAACGTTTTTATTCACCGTCTAACATTATAGGCATTATTTTAACAGCTACTATTTCAGTCTTTTTAGGAGTATATATAGAGCCTACAATAAAAGTTTATCACTGCCAACTTGCGTTCAGTCAAGATTACAAAAGTCGGCTCGCAGTAAAACTGGTCTATTGTAACTGGTAAATTTATGCTCACCTTGCGCCTGAGGCATTTATTGATTTAAGGTTTGACACACGGTGGTGGGGGAGAATGATATGGGTGATCTTTCACGTCTTAAAGGCTTTAGGCGTTTACCTTCATTTTGTATGATACAAAAGCGTACTAGAGCTCACCCATTAAATTTTTTCCTTATATCCTTAGGATTTATAGGTTTCCAAGATCGTTAAACAAATAATTTATTCAGAATGCAAAGTAACTAAAGAAAACAAAAACATTTTTATGAAAATAAGAAAAGTAAAGACATAAATTTTAAGTTATGTGTAAATATATATACATTAAATGATTTTAAATAAAACTGTCATTATAAATGATGACCATTTATTAAAACAATAATTAAAAATATTGACTTTTTAGCAGGTTCTTAAGAAAATTATTTTAAAGTCATATTTCATATATTGTTAAAACTTTCTTCATCGTATTTTAATTTATTATCAATACATTTTTTCAATATAGTTAACATATAATTCTACTATTTTAAAAGCATTGTGTAAGTATATTTTTTACTATTTCCGATTTTAAATAATAGTAATTGTAACATTTATACAAAAAATTTTTATGTTGATATAAAATTATGTGAATATTAAATATGAGAAACTGGAATATCCAAAATGCTATTAAAGCTATTTGCAGAAGGATACGTGAATACATCAAACAATATGAAATGAAAAAAAAAACTTTTTCTTTGGTTAAAGAACTATCGAGGTATCTGAAATGGCATATTAAATGCTTTATTTTTTTAAAAGCTCTTTTTTTGTAAACTAAAATTGAATAGAATATACCTGTAAAGGAGATGGTTTTACTAATATTACTTTTGTAAAGCAATCATTATTAGTTAACATCAGTTATTAGTGTCAAAAAATGGCACGCTTATCCCTATGTTTTTTTTTTTTTTTTTTTTTTTTTTTTTTTTTGTACAATTTTGTTTTTGTATTGAGGTAACTGATGTGCTCGTCAATAGAAAAATAAGAGAAAATTGAAGTTTTTTATTTGGTATGTGTATTTGTTATGTTTTATTACTATTAACTATAAATCCCCCTAACATTATGCTTTGTGTAAACATTTCTAATGTTAGAAATTGGTTCAAGATTGTGAAATTAGATGTAATCCCTTAGCTTTGCCTTGATGTGTTTCGATTTTAATTTGTTTCAATGCTGTCAGATTTTGCAATTGCTTTTGAAATGTTCGCTTTAAGTAGTATTTTATCTTTGATTTTGTTATAGTATAGTTTGCGCAAAGAAAATGAATAAATATTTCTGGTGGTCCATTTAATTGTTAGAATAATGTGCAATGAGATATTTTTCATTTCTAATCAATGAGTTAATTTTAACACATTTGGTTGCTCATTTTTCGTGATAAATTTGAAACGATATTTTTCATATTACGTGCTTTTATTGAAATTTTGTGAATTTAAGTTTGATATTTTCAATGCGTAAGGTTACGGCTTTAAGAAAATGAATTAATAGGCTAAGAGTAAGGATTAAGTGTTCATGATGCGCTAAATTATAAGTGAGTTGAAAACATTAAATAAAAATTTGGATATTTATAATATGATAACTAATTTGTGTGATAATGTAATTGATATTATTCTTGAAAATAAAAGAATCAATTGTAAATGAGAAAAATATGAAATGAAAGTAAGATGAAAACGAAATTAGAAAAAATGAAATTGTCATAGGCTTAGCGCAATTAGAATGTGTTAATAGTAAAATATGCCTAATAGTGAGAATTCTGGCATAGATATTCAAATATAAACTATGAGCATTTAATGAAAATTGAAAATAAACTTTGAAAATTGCTATACCAACTCCTTTATTTATTTAATTTTTTTAAAAATCCATTGAGAAAGCATTCTGAAAAATTCTGGAAGATTAAACGGCTGTAATTTGTTATATATTTTAGGGAAAAAGTGCACTAAATTGATTGTTTATGTAAAAGAAAATTCTAAGAATCCCGATTAATTGAAATGCATTATCTTACGAGTGTTCCGACCAACACTCCAAAAATATTTGGATTCTATTCAATCTAGTCAAAAATTGCTGTCTGTAAGTTATGTACAATTTGTGCTAGGCAAAATGCTAATTTTGAAAAAATTATTTTCAGTTTAGAAAAATAAATAATTTTAAATAATTATTGCAATTTATTGTGTTAGACAAAATATTTAGTGGACTTGATCGGTAACTAAATACTCATATCACAGTGAAACAATGCGAGTCTTGTAGTGAAAATATAAAAATTAATATCGGAATTATAATTCAAAAGATATTTCGAAAATTTATCTGTATGGTAAAAAAATCGAAAAAAAGTTTTTTTTTTTTATTCTAATTAAATATTTTTAGTTTGAAAAGAATCAGACTTTATATTTTTGTTCTACATTTCAAAAATCATCTCAATAAACGATCTAGCTACAGTTATATAGCAAAATAATGTGCATTACTAGAGTTTTTCTAAAGTTTGTAATGTCAATATTAGTAAATCCCATAACTGTTCCATTTTTTTCAAAACCACATAATCAAATGATTCATTTTTAAAAGAGTAAACTAAATTGCTATAACGGAAATGGCAGTTTCGATTTCAATGGAGTCAAAACATGCAGGCGCCACTTAACACACTCAAAGCAATTCTACCGTGTCAAGGTCATATAAGGCAGATGTTTTGTTGATAACATGCACTGGGAATATTTATGATTGCAATAAATTTAAATAAGAAGCGAGAATGTCGTTCGATAATTGTTCGGAAAGAAATCGGTATACACAATCCATTGCAGATTGTTTGAAATTAAAATCGATCTGAGAAAAAAAATATATATTATGTTTGTATATATATTCTTCTGGTTCTCTGAGACATGTTGAGAAAATATGTCTAGTATTGTAAATCAATTAACGAATATATATAATACTAACGCATTTTTTCAATTGAAGAGGGGTTCTCTCATATTATTATAGAATCAGATGTTGACAAACTGAATGAAGAGATACAAAATATTATATAAGTTCGAGTGAGATACTTCTAACAGATTATTGTGAAAGTGAAATAAATATTGTAATTAATTTGTGAACTGATGTGTTTTCTTAAATAATCGAAAAAATAAACGAATAAAAGAATCCTTCATTCCAGCTATTTTCGTTTGCAAATCAACAGTGTATGTTTGGATTGAAGTTAACAAAATTATAAATATAATGTTATAATCAGTGACAACTAATGTTTGTGTACCGACTTTCAATATTCAATTTTTGTCTGAACTTGAAAATGTAGAGATTAAGGATAAGGAAGAGTTAAATATTGAGAGAAAAACATCAATAGAACAATTTGAAAATATTTTAAAATTTGTGAGTGGCAAATGTAAAACTGATTTATTGTGGAAATTTTGTTGTGATAAATTAGAAAATACTTTCATTTTGGCGAAAAAACTAAGATTTAATATGCTAACAATGATTATTCAAAAAAAAAACTGAATAGCTACTGAGTATAGCGAATTAGTAAATAATAACTTAAAAAATATATATATTATTTAGGAATGTGCAAGGAATCGACCGATATATTCTATGTTATACAGAGTGGAAGTTAGGAAAGATAAGGAAACGGCAAGAGTTCACATAGTGTTCAATTGTAACTGAAAATCTAACGATAATTTTTAAACGAATATCAAGAAAATTTAATCCAAATATCCTAGTGCATTTCAAAATATATTTGGCTTTTAGATGATCCTAATAAAAATAAGAAAATAATGAAAATCAAAAAGTTACTTTTTGTTTACAAAACTTCTCCTTTTTTTGAGTATAACTATACAATATCTAACTAAAAAGTTTCAGCAAAGCAAATATACATCAATTGTAATGTTATATAGTATTATAAATGGATGACTTACATATGAGTAGAAATAATATTAGTGAGTCTATTAAATCGTCATCAGATGTTATCATAGTTTTAAAGTGTGTTGGGTTAAATGTGAGGAAATTGAGATCTGATAGCAGAGAGTTACAAGAATTTAAGTGAGATAAAATGTTAGTCAACAATTAAAAGTTTCGCATTGAATTGGTGTCTAGAGATAGATGAATTGTGGTTGAAAGTTATTAGAGTCCGGGAAAAATTCTGAAATAGTAAATGGTGTGTTTTACAAACAGCTGCTAAGATTTTTATCCTAGTAGTTTGATTTCGCCATTTGTTGTTCATGTTAAATCATTGTCACAGAAAATTTGGAAATCAGGCTGCGATTGGGATGAACAATTACCAGACAATTTTCTAGAAAAATAGATTAAATGGTGTTGGTAAACTCAGAAGTTATGTTCTATTATCTATTAGTTTAACTATTCCAAGATATTGTGCGTTGGATTGTAAAAATAAGCTGGTAAAGGTACACTTCTTTTGTGACGGTTGATTAAATGACATATGGAGCCGTAGTTAACTTTAGATATTGGGATAATAATGGGAGTCAAAGAGTGTCATTTACTATGTCAAAGAGTAGCAAAGAGTCTTTAAGAAATTGATTTGCCGCATTTAAAATTGATGAGTTTTGTAATAGATGATTGAGTTGTAAATAACTTTTAGAAATGTTTAAGGGTAAAATTGAAAGAACTGTGGAGTGATTCAACTATTACGTTGTATTTCCTAATCTATTAAATTAAAATATTTTTCTATATGGCAGCTAAATATGATTAACACGTAATATATGTTTGATTTTTGGGATGCCCTGTTTAAAAATAAGATGTACTTGGAATCTCGCTTCTGACTTACAAATAGAACAAACTGTAAAGACCTAGATTGTAAAGAAATGGTTCATGATAATTTTTTTTTCATTTCACAAAACTGAAATTCATAACCAGAAGCTAAATATGGAATTGCTGTGTTCAGGACCATTGTACTGTAAGCTGTCCTGCAATATTAATTATCATTATTTGTTACGAAGTCACACATGCTTACTGAATGATCTTAACTCAGTTATAAAGCTATGACTCAAGTTGTAACTCAAGAAATTAATTCATTTCTAAAAAATTACATTCACAAGCTTTTCATTGCATTTTGCAGTCAGCGTAATTTGTGATATCAGTGACCATGGTTTTGGCAACCGTTAATACGTAATCGTCGATTAGAAACTCATCATTGCTAGGATCGAAAACAAACATGGAAACTGAAATGTCATGACATCGTGTTTTTAAATGAATCTGATTCTGTTTGCAGTATTTTGTTGATTTCACCCGAGTTTGTAGGTATCTGGAGAACATATAGTTGCAGCATGTATACAACTAAGTCACACTAATTTAAAATGATAGTATAATATATGCTCGAAAAAATGCATTCGACATCTCTTTATTTGAATTAGACAGTTTGTGCCAAAACTATATTTCTGTTAGTTAAGACTTAAAATTCTACCCTTTATTCAGCCTAATTTCTTGGACCTGGCAGTAAGTTTCATGACCTTTAACCAACAGAAAACCCCTCATGACTGACTTAAGAGTGCTTGGCCAGTCACGATATTGCAGTTGGTTTCCTGTCTTAAAATGTTATGTCGTGTTAAAAAAATCATAGACACCAATTGAATTGAATTTTTGCTTGACACAATGACATGTTAATGTTGAAACAATGGCACGTATGTTGAGATATCTTAGAATGAATGTATAGAAATTTATAAAAAAAGGATTAACTTGGTTCTTCATATATAATACTACTATCCATCTATTTAATTGTTATTTTAAGTTGAAAAAAAAATGCTACCTAGATATTTTTTGGAAATATTAATTTGGAAATATGTTTAAATCCAACAAATATCCACACATCTTATATTGTTTAAACATATAATACAATGTGAATAAATCATAATTCTAAACTCTTATTGAGATAATAATTAACAGAAAAACTTATACCAAATACTCACAAAATTTTCTTTGAACTTTATCTTTCTAATAAAATTTCAATTTTCTATATAAATTAGTATACAATATTTAGTCGCATTTTTTTAAGTTAACATAAATTAGAAAAAATAATGAAATTTTTTGATAATGTATTTGGCACGCGTATTTCTGTGTGTATGCATGTGGTGCGCGTGTGTTGTGTGCGTGTGAATTAGTAAGAGTGATATGTAAAGCGTATGTGCGAGTTGTGTATTTCAATAACAAATTAAAATCTATATTAAAGTTTGAATTATTTATAAGTAAAGTTTGAGTTAATATTGAGTATATTATTAAACTTACTCAACAAGAAGTTTAATTATGTAAGGAAAACTAATAATAAACATAATTGCGTGTATGTGTGCTTTTCTTACATAAATCCACCTATTTATTTTGTTTTTGATAAATAATAGACGTGTTATTTCCTTTCAATAACTGTTTTATGTGTGTGTTTGTTCTAATTTAAAATCATTTATATTGATTTCTTAAAATATTGCAACTTATGTAGAATCAATATTTTAAAGAAAATTTTATATAAATCTTACACTGAATTTGAAGCAGAGAAAATAATTTAACCAAAACCAATAATATATCGTAAAATTTATTCAATTCTTGTTTTATATGTAGCATTATGATCCGGAGCAAATATAATATGAGAAATAAATAATTTATTTTTTAATTATGTTTAGTTAAGAAGAATAAAACTAATAAGCAAATATTAAAGCTAAATTATTTTCCTTGAAACTGACAATTTAAAAATCATTTTTGCACAGTTTCATCATCTAATCATAAAAGAGTAGTATAAATTCTGAGTCATTTTAATCCATCTTAATCATGAAAGCAATAATAAAACATGCTTGGTGTAACAATGGGTGATTTATATCCTTTTTTTTCTGCCATCGAGCTGGCTTTTTTTTTCTGTTCTTTTAACTAAGCTAAGCATTAACCAATCTAGGATAATTTATTTTAGTTTTTCCCACTAGTTTTCTTTTGTTGCTGAATGTAAGTAAAGAAATTGGGGAAGCAACTGCCTTCGTGACACGTTAAAGGGAGGGAGGAAATGTATTACTTTTATTCCCATGGGGGCAATCGAGGATCGTAAAGTATACAGCACATGCTGTTCTTTTATTTATTAACTTAAGGCTGAAGCGTAATCCGAGTATACAAAAGTATAAAAAATCATGCATTTATTTTTATTCTTATTTTGCTCATTGCCCTCCGGCTGCTTGTATAAAGTAAGAAAGAAAGAATACGTGATTTTATAAAAATAGTTATGATCATGGTTTGATGTTTTATTCTACACGAAGTGTTTGAAGAGATTGAGTTTATATTTTTATCTTTCCGAAATATCAAAATATGCTTGTCGTAATAATGTAATACCATTGTTATTGAAGGTATTATTCGCAAAACAAAAACTATATTTGTTTTATTTTTATTACTTAAAATTTATTTCAAAGTGCACAAAGACAATCATTTCCTATTTTCATTTTTAATTTAATTGTTTTATTCTAATGTTTAATGAAATAATAAAATAATATATTCATGTACGTAAGCAAAATAACTACAATAAAAAAGCAATGTTTTTATCTTAAGGCAGCGAAAACTTCAAAAATAATTTTAAATATTACAATTTGAACAAGTATATATATTTTGTATTTATATTATTAATTTAAATATAATTAAATATTAATGTGATTTAAATTTTATAACATATTATATAAATGTCATTTAAATTAAATTTTATATAGTAAATGTATGTTAATTTTCTAACAAATCACTTGTTGACCTTCAAATTTTCAAAATATTTTACACATATCTTAAAAATTGATAATAATATGTAATTACAATTATTTTCCTTAAACCTCTCTAATTTTCTTTTCACATGCACACACAAACACATATCATTCCTTTAAATTTATACTATTTATTTGATGTAAAGTTGAAATGTGAGAAAAATCATAAAATCCATTTTCAAAATAGAAAAATAAAATATTTTCCTTTCTTGTAAGAAAAGTTGATATAAAATCATAAGTTAACAATAAAACACTATTCTACCACTATATCACAATAAATACAATAGCAATACATTTAAGATCATTAAAAATATTAAATTGGACTTTATAAATTTGTAAAATGTTATTATAACTTTCCAGTGTATTAATTGTTGAAAAGATATCTATTAGTTTAAAATATATAATTATATTACTTAAATTTATATTTAAAATAAGCATTTTTTATTTCAACATTCTTAAAAATGGAACTTTTTTCAAGAAAGAAATATTGTTCAAAAACATCTAATCTGGTTACTTCAATCCAGATTTTAAAGAATTATTAAGAAATACTAATAAGTTTAAAATGTTTAAAAAAAAAATCGGTTAGTATTTTAATTGGGAAACAGGTAGATTGGTTTACCAGTACATGCTTACTAAAATGACCATTTGTTTTTCTATTATATTAAATAATATAGCTTATTGTGAAATAAGAAATACACTTCTTAAATCAATTGCTTAAGTATTTAATTTTTAAACATAACAATTAGTCCTCATATTACATATCTGATATTATAAGACACTTCAGGTGATAATAATACACTCCTGCTAACAAAACATCAAGAAAGGCAAGAGATATTACAACAAAATTTGTTTTGTAGATAAAATGTTGACCAAGTATCAAATGATTAAATTTACTTCTGTGAAATGTGGTTCCTGCCAAAATCAATAGCCATATTAGCCGGCATTGTTGGAATTCACCGCTGCCATCCCCCTTGGCGTTGATTTAAAGAGACTTTGCATGTGTTCTTAGGGTACATCATACAAAGCAGCTTCGATACGTTGGTAAAATTTATCTAGTGTTGCATATGGGGATATAATCCTGGTCAATCGTAGGACATTCATGGACTACATGTTTTCCATAAGCTAAAGACCCGGGACGCGAATTGGCAAGGGAAGCGATTGCAACTAACGATTGAAGAAGGACCCTTAGACAATGCATGAAACATGTGGTAGTGCATTATCCTATTAAAATATGGCTCTGTGGGCAAACCCTAATGGTAAGGAAGGACAACTATCGGAGATGTAGCCCTGGCTGTTTAAAAACTGACAATGCATATTGGAAGAATGCGAGAATAATATCCAAAACTGACCCATACCATAATACTCAGTGCGGGACTGGTGTGGCTGTGCATTACACAGCTATTCACCATTCTCTCTCCACGGTGTCTCCAGACTCCAACGCGACCATCGTAGTATTGCAGACAGAAGCGTGACTCGTCAGTAAAGACAATTTCATTCCATTCTGAGGGCCACATTCTTTTTTCATAGCACCATTGGTGGCGGAGACATCTGTGGTTCTGCATTAAAGGTAGACGAAGCAATGGACGTCTTGCGGACAGACCATTCTGCTGTAAATTACATCGAATGGTATGCGTAGACACTGGATGATAAATTATAGACTGAATGTGCTGTGCTAGGGTTCGTGATGTCGCTGAGAAATCCATCCCTTTCATGCGCACAGTTTTCCTCTCATCTTGTGAAGTGGTGCACTGACAAGAATGTGACCGGACAAGTTGGTATGTCGTGCCATCTTGCACTCAACGATTACATATCAACATTTCAGTTATTTGGTTTCGTACAACACAATTACCGATTTCCCTGAAAGATAATCCACGATCTAGATAGGCCAATATCTTTCATTTTTTGAACTTGGTGACTTGATTAAAAATATGATCGCAAAAGCACAATTGTGGAACGAAATCTACCATCCCTAAATTGCCGTCTGTGCCGCCACAGGTGTGTGTCTGCGATGAAACATTTAATCATTTGCATATCTCACCTCTACTAAAGCATGTTGTGAATTTCTTGTTATTTGCATATTTTCTTCAGCGTGTTGCATTTATAGTGTCCAGCAGTGAATTGGCTTTTATATTTCTCAGGAAATTTTTGCTAACGTGTAAAACGAAATATTATATATTTAAGACAAAGGTGAAATTGATTACAGAAAAACTTTGAATTTGTGAAGAGTTAGCATAAATGAAATCCTAAATCCATATTTAAACGATTAGAAATATATTTATGTCTTTTTAAATCCTGTCTCAAGTGAAATATTTTGAAGAAGTAGAATTTGAAATATTGACTAAAAACAGAAGTGCAGATTCTTAAGTAATTTAATAAAATTCGCTTAGATTAGTAAAATGAAAAAATAAAATTTAAAAATCAGAAGGAAAATATATTATTATAATTGATCGGTAGATTAATAAACACAAATAACATAAAACACTCTATATAAAAGAATTTTAGCTAGCAATTCTATATAAAAGTAATAAGCATATGAAAAGTTGTTTGCTTAATATATTATTAGCAACAACAATATCACATACCCTATGTTAAATTCCAAAAAACACACACACACACACACACACACACACTATATATATATATATATATATATATACAGAAATGGAAGACAGTTACGATTTAAAACACAATTTGTTATATAGTTAATCATATTTGCTAGATTAAAATT
>JAPDSC010003904.1:23811-39542 GCA_026290005.1 Latrodectus geometricus | reverse complement strand
TTTTGTGTAGTTGATAAATAAAATACTTATCACATTTTTAAAAAGATGACAAAGGGAAAACAGACAAATGTGGTTACATCTTTACTTGTCAGAAGACTGTCATTAACTGTCATTATTAGAAGAATATTAAATAAAAAAAACAATATTGTGTTTTAAAATAGTTACATATTAAGCAAAATTGCTTCTTACAAATGTAAAACCATAAAAAGTAAATTAAATTTAAAGATATATGTAACATTCTCTTTAAGTTTTGAGGATATTTTTTCTAAACAAACAAATTTTCTTATTCATGTTTCAATCTTATTGAGATTACAACTAATATGCTGCATCTCACCCACAAAGAATGAATTTTATTTACTTCTTGTCGACAATTACAAAAGCAACAATGCTTCAGAATGCTTTTAAAAGAAGTTTTTGTTTAGACTATTATTCATTTAAAATTATTAGACTATTAATTAGAATTTAATATTATTCATCAATAATAATGATGCATGGAAAAAGGTAACAAGAAACTTATTATTAGTGGACACATAGTTTGAGATATTACAGCGCATTAATATTTGCTTCAATTTAGCTTACACATAATTTACTAGATCATAAAATGTCTAGTAAAAAAAAAACATTTTGTTCATTTAAAACTATTACATGTATAGCAAAATTGCTTTTTACAAATGTACAATCATAAAAAGGGAATTAAATTTCAAGAAAATTCTAACATTCATTTAAAATTTTGTGAATATTGATTAAAAACAAATTAGCTTATTCATGTTTCAATCTTATTGAGATAACAACTAATATGCTGCATCTCACCCACAAAGAATGAATTTTATTTACTTCTTTTCGACAATTACAAAAGCAACATTGCTTCAGAATGCTTATAAAAGAAGTTTTTTTGTTTAGACTATTATGAAGGTAGTTTCCAATAAGATTGTTTCAAATTTTGGAAATCAGTAAATTATCAGATAATATTGAGATTACCTTTACACAAAACTGGAAAAATATTCCAGGAAAAATTATAATATAATTAGAAATTGCAGTTTGCAAATTTTGACTATCTTTTACACTTGCTATTCTAGTAAATTGAAGACTTTTGATAACAAGCATTTCTAAACAATATAGCAATTCTTGTTAAACCCAGTAAATTTGAAATGTTAATTACACATCTACTGAAATAAACATAACTAAATTCAACATAATATATAAAAGAATGACAAATATTTATATTTGTTAATAACACGCATATTTAAAACAGCATTTTAATTATTTTAACCTCACATATATTAAGTCAAATTATAAATTCAATATATATTTTGAATAAGTAATGCATTTTATTATATTTATTTCACTATATGTAAGAAAATGTATTATTTAACAGAAACTTTTTGTTTAAACTTTATGTTATAATTTTTAACAAATAAATGAAGTTTTATTAATTTATTTTTTTAAATAAAAATCTTAACTTATTTATCTAGCAATTCTTTAAAAAATTGTTTCTATTCCTTAAACCTTTAATTAAATGCTTAAGAATAAAGCTGGATTAAAATGTTAATTTCAATAACCTATTTTTATATAACATGAAAATATTTGAGAAATTTCTATAATTGTTGTAATAGTGTGTGCATACAAGCCTAGTATAAGACAAGAGCATAGCGCTACAACAGTTGATTTATGCAGTTTTGAACGCCAAAAATGTCACTTAGAACATATTGGAACTGGACTGCATCACATTTGTTTTGTGAAAACTAACCAATTTTGTTTCAAGCTTTATTAAATTAAATTTACACGATAATTGAACTAAAGTTTAATTACAATTACTGATAGTAATTTGAAATTTAATTTTTAGAAATAAAAAGAAAAGAAAAAATTTTATTCGTTCCAAGAGTTTTTATTCATCTTACAAAACAGTTCTACAGACCTTTTAAATAACTTTACATAGAGCTTGAGTGCTATTTTAAATACAAAACTCAGTTTTTCACCTTTCAAATTATTTATACTTAATTAAGAAAAATTAATAGCAAAGAATTTATAATTTAGTCTTATGTTGTGGTAGAGAGTGCATACAAGCCTAATCATGGACAAGAGCATAGCGCTACAACAGTTACTTTATGCAGCTTTGAACGTCAAATCATGTCATCCAAGACATACTTGAAGCTGGACTGCACATTTTAGTCAACTTTAATTTCCTCTTAAATCTTAGCATAAAATTTAAGGTCTACAAAATCAGAAATTATAGGATTCCAATAAAAAGATTGGTTCTTATAAAAAATTCGACCAATCAAAAATAAATAAAGCATCAAAATTATACATTAAAAATTGGGAATACACGATTAATGATATACTATAAAAATATTACAAAAAAATTAAATCATGTGAATAATTTATAAAATATATATAAAATGTCCGAAGTAAATACTTATAACACATTTAATTAAAACACACAATACATGCACCATAAGACCAACAATTAAGCAATCCAATTTAATCTTTTAGATATTAAGAAATTACAAATAAAAAATATTATGATTTATTTAAGAAATGTAATAAGAGCACATTATTATGAATATTTAGAAATATTAATAATCATATATATAACTTTCCAAGCAGTAAATAGTAAAGAACACATTGCAATCTACAAAGCACTCAGCAGTCTCAGAACTCAGCAGTAAGAGGTAATGTCAATCACGGGCACGGTTGTAGAGTACGAGTACAGTATAAATAACCATAATATTTAAATACAACAGCTACTTTTAAGCCCCTATTACATTAGAGTTGCCGATATTTCAGTTTAACCAACTCGCATAGACTTAACATTACGTGACGTCACAGGTCGATTTTCGGCAACTCGAGCTCATCGTCCAATGAATGTTCGAGATTTCTATTAGGTTTGCTATAAGTAAATAGCTGTTTTACGAGATTTAATAATACTATTAAACTTTGTTTCAAATAATTCTTGTCGAAGCCATATTTTTCCAAATTATTTAAAAGGTATTCTGTAATGGTGGATGCGGTTTGATCGGACAATTCTATTAAATCAAAAAAAAAAAAAAAAAAAAAATCGTGTTTCGCTGATTTTATTTATTTTGAATTTTAAAAATATAATTAGAGTAGATTTTTTACTTAATGTTGTAGATTCATCAATGAGAATCGAAATCTTTCCATATGTTTTAATAATTTCTGAACAAATCCTTAATTTCATATTTTTGGATATGTGATTAATTATATTTGTGCAGGTATATCTGGACCGTAAACCAGGTGCCAAAATTGTTCCATTTAATTTTTGCAATTGCAATAAATTATAATAATCCGAATATGGTCCTTCGTATTTGGCTAAATAATAAGCAGTTCTAAATACTAAAGAAGTCACTCTTAATAGACGCCTTATTTAAATTGTCTATTACATTTTCTATTGGCTTATGCTGTTCTCTGTTTAAAAATTTTTCTGAATTAATGTGCGCTGTTGTTTTCGTGAGTTCAAAATTTTTTCTTAATGACGTTAACTGCGATTTTTTATCTTTACCGTAGTAAGAAACGGATGTGGAACTCCGTTCCGTTGAAATATTTACACCACGGGTTTTAGATACCCCTAAGGGCTGTATTTTGTTTAAAAAAAAAAAAAAAAAAAAAAAAAAGCAACCTGATTTTCCGGATTCGGAAAGTAACTAAGGAAACTGTTTTTTCTTTTCTAACCACATTTCCGCACTCCAAATATTAGGCCACGAGACTTCGTCAGGGTCGTTATCATTATAAGTACTTGTTGACGTTGATGCTGTGGCTGCAAGTTCAACAGATCCAGTTGTTTAGCATTGAAGTTGATGTTGGATACTTGGCTCAATGTTGCATTTTCCTGGGTCATTGACTCATCTTCGCTGATAGCTTTCAGTTTCTTTTTAAAAAAAATTTGTGATGCTACTGTTTTTTCTTTTTTCATTCATGTTGAAATTACTAATAAAATAAATACTATTATTTCATGGAAAAAAAAACGGACATTTTTTTATTAATAATGAAAATGAAATATACTTACACTTTAAGTTTATTAGATTAAAGATTATAGAAAAATGCAACTACTGCATCAAATATGTAGCGCGCACGTAATCTTGTAGGGAGAGGTTCTTAGAAATATGCGAAATTGACACTAAGGTAAGCTGCACATTGAGGCGACAGCAGACAACAGGCAGATGACGTCGCGCCGTCATGCTGCCTGTCTTCTGTCTCCTCAATGGCGATATCAATATGGAGAGATGTTTCCAAACAGTTTCTAAATTTTAAAGAAGTTACAAATTAAAATAATCTTGTAAAATTAATTTAAATAAATATTAAAATTAAGAATCTCTATTCTTATGAATTTCTATGGATTTTAGAATTCATATTTCTAGTACATTAATATAATATAGTTCAAACTAACTTTTAGCTAGCATGAACAATTAAAATATTTACCATTTGGATTGCTCAATTATTTTCCAATACTTTGTGTAATATATTAATAATTTCTTATGAAATTCTTTATTATTTTTAGTTTTGTACTGATTTATATTGAACTATTAGGTTATATTTCATAAATGTGCATTTATACTTATGTAATATAACAAATTTAAAGTATGAAATAACTAACAAAATGTGTAAACAGTTATTAATATATTTAAAACAACCAACAAAATATTTGCCATTTTTGAATCCGTTAACTAAAGAAACATATTAAAAATATTCATTATGCTTTTGGCAGAAATATCAGAAATTTATCAAATAGTTTGGAGACTATACTGTGCGTGTGTGTTTGATAGTTATCTCTGGAATATTTTATAAAAAAAAACTTTCTACGATGGCGGCATTTTTCGGGCTATTGTTTGATATAGGTTTGATTAATTGATTTTAATACATTTTCAGATGTATTTTTAAAAGAAATTTTATATAGTTTTGAGTAAATATTTGCAGTTTGTGATAAAGAGAATATTTTTTGCTCCTTTAACAAACCTCTTATTCTTTGACTAGTATTTAATGTATATGATTTAGCTTAGTTTTAAAATTAACACATGTCATAGCAAAAGATTATTATGATCTTATTCCCAAATGAATACTGGAAAGTATATCTTATTAACTAATTTCCTTTTATTAAATGTTACATAAAAATCAAACTTAATTTCAGTTATAACTTTACACCAAGCAATAAATTCATCACATTAGCATATTTAGCTATTTTTTGTTTATAAAAAATTCCAGTTTGTGCGCGTATTTTACTCCATTTTTGCCATGGACATAATTTAAAAAAAAATTAGTATAAATTTAAGGATGTGTTAACCATATTACAATATTAATAAATTGGATTGAAAAAAATATACCTTTGTTTTTAAAGTACTGTGAATAACATTCAATAGAAATTGGTTGAGTTTTGAAACAATAATCTCAAATTTCTTAAGTTTTATATCATGCCTATTGAGATAATTTTATATTTCAAATGCGAGACTCAAACTTTAAATATTTAATAAAAACGTCAACGCTATTGCCACATAGTTCTCAAGCAATCACAGAAACGGAAGATACCCGCTCAGATGTATTGCGCATGCGTGAGGTCTTCCTGCCGTCGCTTCAGTATGTGGTATAATACTTTTCAACATGTCTCTCGCGGGCAGCAACGTGGCCGGGAAGCGATAGGTGCGCGTTGGAGGTATGCTGCCTCAATGTGCGGCCTGCCTTCATTTTTTAATCGACACTTTGACTTAGGTAGCGTGCATAGAATATTTTGCTAACAGTAGTATTTATTAATCTTATTATTACATTGTATTGGTTCGGTTCAAACCCTTGTTTATAATAATACATATAAAAATTCGTCAAATATTAGAAAAAAAAAAAAATCAGCAATTCTTTTTAATTTTTTTTTTCAATACGTCAGCCAATTCTTATTATCAGAAATCATCTTTAGTTCCAGAACACGTTCCTGTCCAAAAAGGAAGTGACGGAACGACGTTCCGGCTCGACAACACCACTGACTGGTAAAGCTCAATTCAGAGAATCATACTGGCGCTACAAAAAATTTAAATACTTTTACAACTAATCATTAAATTGATTTTTAGGTAATATCACAAAAATTGTATACCTTTCTAAAAAAATATACAATTCTTGTTAAATCTAAATTTTGGGAACTTAACTTTATTTACTTAATTAAACTATATAAAATTTTAATATCTTTAAGTTTATGTAAAATTTATTAAAATGCATACTTTCCACCCATTCCAGAAAGCAAAAAAAAAGTCGTGTTTACACATGAAAATTCTTACCACTTGTAAACACATTTTCATAACGTTGATATTTTAACTTTAATTCGGTCGCTATTTCATCATACGTCCTTTGTTTTAGTTTAGGTAATTTATATTGGGAATCTGAAATATCCCATATATGAGGCTTTACTCTTATCATTTCAATAAAATCAATTTCCATTTCTTTTGTCCATTCAACACAGATATTTCCATTTTGAAGTATATATATTTATCGCATGTCAATGATAATAATATTGTTAATGAGTATACATATTACTCATTAACAATAATGAAAACAGGTTACTTCTTCGCATCTTTTTAGTTCCGCTTGGCGAAAGTAAGACAAAACCAGTTCCGTTAATCATCTATTGGCGATACGAATTGCTCGAGTTGCTGCTGCATGCACAAAAAAATTGCTCATTTTTGGCGATTCATAACGCCAATAACTTTCATTTGGCAAAAAATTTGGCGAAAACTTGGCAATGATCAAATTTCAAATGCGCAGCTGTAAAAAACATCTGAAATATCATTAGACGACTTGTCCGAGTTGCCCAAAATCGAGCTGTGACGTCACGTAATGTTAAGTCTATGGGAGTTGCTCGAACTGAAATATCGGCAACTCTAATAATGTAATAGGGGCTTTATGAGGAATAAAAGAGATACCTTTAGTATTATTGATATTTATATCCAACATCAATACTAGATAAATTTATAAAATATTATCAAAGAAAAATTATGTTAAGTACCCCAAACATAAAATGCAATACCTATCTTAATATAATAAAATAAATAATAAAAAAAAAACTTAATATAATAATAAAATTTTAATTGATTGGATCAATATCTATCGCAGGATATAAAGTAGTTAGTAAATATTCAAAGTAAGTATTTCCTAATTGATAGGTTTCAACGTATGTTAATTTTATAAAATATGAAAGACTGCCTTAAAAAATTATTCCATATATATTATAATATGGTTAGATTATATTAAACAATTTTAAATTATTATAAATTCATCAAATAAAATACAGTAATTGATTGGATTCACATTGCCACCGGATATAATGTAATTGTGGTGGCTTTGTTCAATACCCCAAAAGGTTAACCAGCATTTTAATTACAATTTTAATTACAACTAGACAGCAACCTCAACCGGAAAATTAGAATGTCATATGCACTGTTAACCACACAGGAAAAGTAACTGAACGAATAGTAACTAGAGATGAATATTACCGGGAATTTTTGGGAATATTGCGAGTCTTGAGGGAATAAATTCAACCAATTATATTTCATTTCATAGATTAATTTTCAGCATATGTATGAAGTGAAGTGTAATAAAACTTAGCATCTGTAAATAATTTTTAATAAAGTGTTATTTTGCTTAAAAAATTTTCTACAATAAATAGCGAAATTGCTATGAAATGAACACAAGTTGAAACGTATCTAATCTCTACAAATAGCTGGCATCTTTTTCCAAAAGTTCTGTGAAATTTCTATTGCTGTACATAAAAGCAGAAATCATTTAATAAATGAATTTTTTTACATATTACGTGGTTTTAATAAACTCAAGCATTTTTTAAGAAATTTCAGATTTTTTCACAATTTAAAAAATTTTGGAGTTATGAAAATTCCCTGCAATTTTCAAAATTTCCATGGGGAAAAAACCTGGTTTATTATCAGTAATAAACCTGGTTTTTTTCCCATCCTTACAACACTAATAGTAACTTAACCCAATGAATGAAATCTGATTAATCATTCAACAAATTAGTGACATGATTAGTCCCTTAACTAAGTGCCCTTTGAGTTAATTCTAGTATACTAAATAACTCGTTGAAAACTGTGTATTAAGGTGTTAAATATTTACTTAAATTTCATGCACTGAGCTGTTTATAAACATGAGTGAGCTCTCAGAGATCCGCTTCCGTGGATATTATTGCTTAATTTTTTACATTAGAATATAATATTGTTTTCAGTAAATTTTGACATCCTGAAGAGGATAACTTACGGCAAATAACACCGAAATTCGACGTTGTCAACTAGAGTTTCCTCTTCCATCTCTAAACAACATTCTCACGTTGAAGTATAACAGTTCTTTTTGATGTAGTGAGAGGGATATGCGACTTTACCTTGAAGCTAGAGTAGAGTAATATACTTTCTTTTTAAAAACATATAGTAGTTAATTCTGATTGATACACTAAATAACTTACTGAAAGAACTTGTAATATACCTTTTCCTTTGAGAATTAGTGAGAAATTGTTGTTTTTTTAGGTTGTAACGACTGCAATCAACTTAAATAGAAATATTCACACACACACACATTAACATACCGCCTGACATTATTTCAGAAAACATGAACTAGACACTATTTAAAAAATACATTAATTAATCACGAATTTTGTATAACAATAAACGTACAGTAATTAAAGTAAATAAACATAGATAAAAAAAGAACTACAATATGAACAAGATATAGTTTATAGTGTTTGCATATTTCATATAAATCTTAATATTAATAATTTTTAAAGAATTAAATACTTGAAGAACAAGAACACAATTTTGAAATGTTCTTTTTCATTTTCTTTTTTTTTTTTTTTTTTTTTTTTTTTTTTTTTTTTTTTTTTTTTTTTCTTTTTTTTTTTTTTTTTTTTTTTTTTTTTTTTTTTTTGTTTTTTTAAATTTTATATAGTTAAAAAACTTTTATTTTATGACATATATGTAACATTATGAATGATACAAAATATATATTATAAATAATAATTCAATAAAAAAAATATTTAAGCGTGGTATTTATTGAACCATTCAATTTAAAATAAATTATTGAAGTAAAGATAATTGCTTGTAAGAATAAATAAATTTTTATCATAGTTTACAATTATTTAAAAAAAGCAATTTGATAATATATAACTATGTTTTTATAATGTGCATTTTTTTTTATCATATATTGAAATAATTAACAATTATTTTTAATTCTATAAAACAAGGATTAATTGTACTTGGTTTTCAAAACCTTATAAAATTTTCACAATAAATTAACTTTATTAAAATTACTATACTAGATAACCAACACTATATTTAATGAAGTAATATTTGCAGATCTTGGATTGCATTTATAAGAAACCTTAGTTGATTATATAGTAAATGTAAGATTACGGAGAATGAAAACAAACATGTGAAACAAGGTAAATATTTCTAGCAATATAATATTTAAATTGTTCACTCAACATGTTCCTGCTATGCATACAAATACTAAGAGAATAAAGTTATACTGATATATCTTAATTTATTAAATCATTATAAAATTAGAATTCACGACCAGGTAAATCACATATTCTTTTTAATAGAATATGAATCTTGATTACAATTCAAAAAGTTAAAGTTGTATTTGTATAAACATGGTAACTTATTTAAACAACAATATACAATTTAAAAAAATTCAATTAAGAGCTCTGAAGTTAAGGAAATTAGTGTACTCATATTTGTGTATCAATCGTTAGTATCTTTTACTGATGAACTTTAAAAATATATCACTGTTTGATTGTTGCATCGTTTTTTTGTGAAAATTAAAATTAATTATTATTCAACATAAGATTTAATAGACTAAAAACATAATACTGAAGTTAATGTATAGTCATATGGGAAGTATGCATAAATCAGTCGCTTACATTTCTATAATTATGAAATAATACAAATGATGACAATGTAACCAAATCTGATGTATCCCCGCATAATCATTGACAGCATTTGATCGTAAAATGTTTGAGTGAACGTCTCCATACATAACGCAAAATGTTTGAGTGAACATCTCCATACATCTCTTTATGCTATAAGAGCAATTAATAAAATCAGAAGTAACTTGCTGAATGAAAGATTATTTAGTCACAGTTTTGCATTGCAAATGATGAAGATTTCAATCGATTACTGCTTCACACAGAGTTGCGCTGGCTTTCAAACGTGTATGACTCGATTTTACAATCTTTTTAAATCTGTGATAGAGTTATTAGGAAACAAAAATGTGCGGGATTGTGTGATAACCTCGTCGCTTCAAAGAACGATACTTAGTAGACCTGTATAAATTGTTTAATGATGTCAATCTCAAAAATTTCAAGGTGAAGACTCAAACTTGATTAAGGCTAAAAATAGCAATGCTGCTTTCGTGTCCAAACTGCCATAATATAAAAGAAATATAGGCAGACGTGATTTCTGTAACTTCCCATGTTTATCAGCAGTATCATTCAAGCACGATGACTTGCTTGTTTACTGTACACTATTAGAAAACTTATACAAAGACTTCAAGAAACGATTCCAGGACATTTCAAACATGAACATACCAGACTAGGTATTGGATTTTTTTTCCAGTATCAACACAACAGGATCGTCTCAGTTAGAAGAAGAAATAATACATGAATGATACAGAAATGATGACAAAGGGATTAGAAATTAAATTCAAGAATGACTACCCAAAATTTTGGCTCCAGAAGTAGATCTCTCAACTGTTTTCGGGTATATGGTTGATTGTTCAAAGATTTCTGATAGCATTTCTATCTTCAGATTTAGTAGAACGTGGATTTAGTAACGTTGGTAATTAAAAAGAGAAATCCGATCCATGTTAACGGACGTGGTGACTTACGATTATTTTCCAGTAAAATTGAGTCTGATATTAACAAGCTTCTTAAAATGCTTCAAATTTAACTTTCTCATTAGCTAAATAAGAAATTCGATGTCTTTAAATTCAATAAAAATAATTTTTAATATCATTAAGTTGTTTTGATTGCTCTCTGAAATTGTCAATTTATTTATTTAGAAAGCAATAATTATGGATTACTTTGTATAATCAAAACCCCTGCCTGTCCTTATAACATGTAAGCTAAAACTTTTATTTATCTTTATTAATTAAAGAATTCAGTAGCGTTTCATTTCCAGTAATATTCTTTGTTTTTTTTTTTTTGTTTTTTTTGTTTTGTTTTTTTTTTTTTTTTTTAATTTTTATTTTTACCATGCATTATGAACGTTCCTATTTCTCTGGAGTGGGAGGGGTGGTATTGAAACATTCACAAGAAAAGAGGGCATCAGTTCAAAAAAGGTTGGGGATTTATACTATAGAAGGAGAAAGAAGGTGTAAATTTTTTTCGGGAAATGATGCTTATAGCTCAGCCGGCTTTTCCGTTCTTTTTTTACAAATGGGACATTTTATTTTCGTTTTACTCTCATATGCAAACGATGTATACAATTGATGTGTGTGTGATAAGTTTATTCTTTCTAACCGGTTCATGTGTTTTGGACACATTCAAATCTTTAAATTTAAATGACTTATAAATTATTTGTGATAATTCCTGTCAAGAAAACTGTATAACAAAAAATAATTATTCTGATCATTAACAAGATTTTTGTTTCTGAATAGAAGAAAAGGAGAATTTATGAATTTGCTCTGGTTTTGTTTGAATATTTCTATCAGTATATTCTAAAACAGAACTCCTTTTCTCGATAATCTGCAATAATTTATTTAAACTGGGAATACCCTACTTTTTTAACGTCAGTTGAAACTAATTTATAGGGTTTTTGTCAAACTTAAAATATTTACTAATAAGGAAGAAAAAAATATCAAGATCGAAGTTAAGAAGTTTTAAATTCTTAAGATTTTCATTTCTATTAACTGATAGTTTTCTTAAGTCCTCTGAGGATTCATATATTATACGTGCAAAGCTTATTATTTTATTTATATAAATGTCAAACAGAATTTTTTTATTTTCATAGTGATCCATTTGTGCTTTTATAAGTGATACATAAATATCTTCAGAAGTTTCATTGAATTTTGATTAAGCCTGAAGACACGAACACAAATAAAACTGTTTTTAAAAGTCTAATAAATATGGATGGCAATTAATTAAATTTTCAAAGTCACTCTTAAAACTATTAAATTGCTCATAACTTCCATCAATCATAGGTATACATTAAACAAAAGAATAAAAGGTAATGGAGAACTATATTTGTTTTAACGTTATCATTTTTAATGTTTATCTCAAAATTAATAAAACTAGAAGTAATTTGAAATAAAGAAATAGCACTTATCTGAATGTTATAATTTTTTTTTATTTCAATTACATGAAGGTTGTATTTGTGCCTAATTCTTTATCTTTTGGCAATTTGTTAATGTTCTTTCCCTATTTTGCCTAAAAGAGCAGCAATTTTCATTGAAGAAACCAGTTTGCATGTAAGTTCGATATTAGAAAATGTTTTAAAAGTTTTAGTTTCCATGGAAACTATGTGTTGTTCTAACACAATAAACTTCACTTTGAGTACTCCAAATTATCGATTTGCATCTTTAATATTCATGATTGTATTATCTTTAGCATTACTTAACGCATGAGGAAAAAGTGTAATTTTAGTGGGGAGCTAGAGTAGAGCAGTTATGTTTAAAAACAATAAATTATTTATTATGATTAATACCTTACATAGGTTGCCTTGAAGATCTCGTAATATATTATTTCTGCGAGGGTTAGAGAGGGAATCGTGCTATTACAGGCATTAGGGATTGCAGCACACTTAAATAAAAACATTTACAAACACACATCTTTTACCTGTAAATTTATACCCTCATTAATCATTTTAACTGAAAATTTGAACACATTTTAACTATAGATAAAAGAAAGTATTCCTTCTCATAAAGTACAATGAACTATTATGGCAAAACTAAATAAACTTTAAGCCACTGATCTCCAAACTTATGAAGCTTCTGAGCTACTGTTCTGCTTTTTGAGTTCATTTTTGAGCTACTAGGCGAAAGAACTATTAATTTTTCATCATAAGAATCTTGTTGTTACTAATGACACTTGGCGAAGCTAATCCCGCCAGTCTGGGACTATGCGAATGCATGAAGTCAAAAAAGAGCATCTTTCTTTATAGAAAAGAGCACCCCTTCACTAGGGTAGAAGTATGACTTATGCTCAAAGATGGTGACACCATCTGGGTCTTCCAATTTAGAGATAGGTAGCCAGAGAAGACTCAAGAACTGGCTCCTAACATACCCAGAGGTATTAATTTGGAATGTGTGGTTATATGGAGGACATAGCGACTAGCATATTTCACGAGCCCCAGTCGCCATTTGTGAACACGAAAGATCTTCGGATAAGCCGGGATTCGAACTCACTATCTTTCGGTAGCGAGAACGATGTCCTAAATAAACAAGCCACAGCATCCCTAAAAGAATCTTAAATTTGTTTATTGTCTGTAAATTATATTTTCAGAAAATATATCAATTATATAAAAATATAATAATCAGTTTTAACTAAATTGTAGATATTTTCAATGGAAGTTCTTAGAAAACTTAGGAAGAATATTTTCTGCGTTGCTCTTATTACATGAGTGCAAGTATGGTAAATGTATTTCATTTTATTGAGTTTTTTTGTTTCTCATTTATTTTCTTAATTATAAAAAAATGACTCAGAAAATCTACGACATCAATTTATGTGTGACCTTAGTTAAGGACGACAATAATCTGAGCTCCTGAATGTTTTCTAGAAGCGTTGAAATTTCATGAGATAAACTGACGAAGATTTGATAAAATCAAGACACTCCATATCACTTTTATCAAACATCTATTACATTCATACTGTATAAAGTAAAATCCTCCATATACGATACGATTTCGCTTGGATTTGTTAAGAGGGTTGAAAGTAATTGAACCACAGATGATATATCTTGTACTTTCAAAATCTGCTAAGCAGAATAAGGAATCATCGATAGAAGTAAAAAATACTTTCAAGGGTAGCACTTTTTTTAAAATATCTATTACAGTAGGTTTAAAATATAAATTGAAATAAACATAATTTAAAATAAAAAAAGCCTTATAAATTGAAAACAAAAAGTTCAAAAAATTTCATTATTAAAAAAAAAATAAATTATTTAATCAGTTTTAAGATTTGATGTACTTACAAATTTATTTAATATTTATTGTTTCGCTCATTTTTCTATTTATTTCTTGTTAATTTCTACTATTAAGTTTTTATTTTATAGTATATTTTACTTCATTTTTATAGCCACCCAACCTGTCTAGTGGTTAGCGTACTTCACTACAGATGGGTGGGACATGGGTTCGAATCCTTGCTTGGGCATGGATGTACTTTCTCTCTCTTTTTCTTGTCTTAATCTTTTCTTTGTGTGTGAATGGTTGCCTGCCCTATAAACGAGTACCTATGGCATGTGTGTACTGAGGAAGTCGGACTCCACACCAAATATGGTTCAGTTGGAAAAGTGGAGCAGCGTACCCCATATTGCCAGCCTGGCTGTCACACGACAACAACAACAACAACTAAATTGTATCTAATAAAAATAAAATGAAATTGAATCGTACTGAGAAACGAATTGATGGGCCGTTAGAAATAAACAACGAAAGTAGATTTTTATTTTTTTTATCAGAATTAGTAATTTTAATTAGAAGGATGCTATTCTTTTTTTGTTGTCAACAGGTTTCTTAACATTGAGAGCGTAGGTAGTAGCTAACATTCACAGTTATCGTAGTTCAATACAGTTATCTAAGTATTCGTCCATGAATATATATCTGTTATTATTATTTTTTTATAAAATTTAATATTACATAAAAAGAAATCTCTCGCAGATGTGTGGAACTGAATAAAGCCTTCAGTTTGAAACAAATCTGATCCACAATTGGGTATTTTCCTTTATGAACAATAGGAGTTAGAGTATGAAGAAAACGATTTCATTGATAAATAATTTGAAAATTAATCAATACCAACACCACTGCATCATTATCTTCTTGAAAATCGAAATTTGTCAAAACACATATAAAGAATTTTTCAGCGTCAAACTCAAGGTCATTTAACAAACTGTACAACAATTCATAGCCCTCTGAAATCTTGGAAGCCTCTGCTAAATTCCTCTCTCAAAATCTGAAATAATTTCTAACAATTGAGGAATAGAAGTTAATCAATCGTAATGTTAATGCAATCTACCAAACATGCGTCTGCAAGTTACTAGTAGCGCATAATTAAATGTTCAGCGATCACTGCTTTAAGCTTTGAATTTAAGTATTTCACAATATTTCACAATCAATGTTTCGTAGAATATTCAATGGTGTTTGTTTTCGCAACAGACTAGGGATGCCAAAACAAACATAGAAATTCTCTTATACTCGGGATTAATTTACGGCAGATAGAAATTCAAGTTGTCTGCTAATAAGAAAACCCGCAATGCCTGTAAAATAAAAAAGGAAATAACTTGTATTTTGTATGCATAAAGTATTACGAGGTCGTTAAAATGCCTCTTTAAAAAGAACTAATTGATTAATTCTAGCGATAGTGCTGACTTATTACTTTAGTTAAAATTTTATTTGTATTTAATAACAATATCATTATAAAAATATTCGATATTCAAAATCCAATAAAAATAATCTATTTTATAAATAGGAAGATTTTTTACTTGAATATATATATATATATATATATATATATATATATATATATATATATA
>JAPDSC010003904.1:12479-23801 GCA_026290005.1 Latrodectus geometricus | reverse complement strand
TATATATATATATATATATATATATATATATATATATATATATATATTAATAATATCGATCGGAAGTAAGTGACAAGAGGAAGGCTTGAAAACACTGAGTTATTGTACTTTTAAAAATATGCACTGAATAATAAATCTCGAATTTTCCACATAACAATAAGTTCTTATAATGAAAAGTATTCATTTTTTATTCCTTTTTGATGTCATTGAAAACTGTCAAATGAAAAAGAAAATTTCAATGGAATACTCAATTAGCACATGGATGCAGTAACTATTAATCACACTCTTGACTTCTAGACGCCTAAAAACATGTTTATTTGAATATATTAAATATGATCCCAATCTTGCATTTCATTCTTATCTTTTTATTATAACCATGACAGGTTTATCTCGTCCTGAACTTCCTGAGTGTTACCTCTGCTTTTTCGAAAAGCAGCTGAAACGACAACCGATAGGCAGTTAAATAGAATGCATGAAAATAAAAGGGTGACCAAGCCGAAAATATAGGGAAAACAGAAGGAAAATACGATGGGTATCATGCATGTCAGATTTCTTCAAATTTTCTTCATTTATTCTGTCTATGTCTTTGCTTCTGAATGTACAGATCAAAAATTCATTGATTCTGGGATCGTCCCGAACATTGTTCCTGATATTCCAAATTTAATGAAGGTATTTCTTCTTTTTTTTAACTTTGTTGGAGAAATATTTCTAGTTGCTTAATAGAAATATTTTACTGATGAGTATTCATGCGTTAGGTTAATGACACATAATATTTGTCAAATAAGTACTGTTTATCATACTACAAATAGGTATCAAAATATTTTGCTTTTTATAAAACTTTGATATTTGGAATTTTAATAAGCTATTGATACATATTTAAAATTTACTAAATCTTCTTATTATTTCTATCACTTTTTGAATATTATATTCCTTTAAAATCTTTAAATGCTCTCTGAAAACCTCAGATTTAGGAAATTTTCTTACACAGTCTTAAAAACTGTAAAGATGTGGAAAATTTATGTATAATGTAAAAATACGAAAACTCTGGTGAAATTCAATTTTAAAATATAAATATTCATAAGCTATAAAACTTATCTATTAGAAACTGTCATTACTTTTTTATTTCTCCAGAAATAAATTCATTTTTATGAAAAAGACTTATTATTTTTTCATTAAGTTCCTATTTGTTTAAACTTTAAAATCAATTAATTTGTCTTACTCTATCTTGGTTCAAAATGTTCTAACTCTTATATACGTGCGTATCATTTTATTTTCAGTACTAGAATAAAATAATAAAAATAAAATACTTCTTAAATTAAAGTTGTTGTGTGTCATGTGGCCTTTTCTTCTACATTTAAATATTCGTAATAAGTTGCCATTTAACTTAAGGAATTTTTCAATAAATTTTATTGAAAAATTTGCACTTCAGGAAAGCCTTGTACATAGTGGAAAATATCATACTGAGTAATATTTTACCGTAATCCAAAATACTAACTGATATCAGGGATAAAAATAATAATCCTCTAGAAAAATCGATGTGAATCAAATATAATATCGTAGTATAATATAGTGATATCGATGATCGTATTGAAAACATCTTGGTATTTGAAATATATGAATTTTTTTCATAATTTAAATGTATAAGGATCATTTAACAATTTTCTTATTATTTTATCCACACTGAAAAATTTGAATAAGCGGACTTTTACCAGATATGATAATAAATATTTTGAAAAACATGTAAATTCTTTATGTAGTGTAAATGGTTTTATTTGCAATTTATATGATATACATAATTTTTATATTTTATGATTGATATAATTTTCGATTGATAAATATGCATACATATTCTACCATAAAATTACTAATATTGCTGTTACATAATATAACAAATTAATTAAAAATACATTTCAGTTATTTTCTAACTGCATACATTATCTTCATTTATGTAAACTTCTATGTAGTTTTATCTATGTAGTTTCTATGTGTATCATCTATGTAGTTTTGAGCTTTAAATTTATTAATGGAATAAATATTAAAATTCATATCTTACCTCATTAACTGCTACAAGTACAAATATCTAATATAATCTATATCGTTAAAATTTAAAAAATATCTAAATCATGCTACATTTTCATTTTACATTAAAAATTGATACATATGTAGATATAAAAATTCGATGGAATTAATCGATTAATATTGATATCCTGATAACATAAAAAACTAATATTATTTTAGAAAACCAATTTTAATTTATTTATTCATTTTGATTATAAAGTTTCTTTTTTATCAGAGAAAAAATTTTCTCGGAGCGGAATTTTATTCAATATTAATATTATAGGATGGGATGATTATTTAATTAATAATAAAGTTCATTAAAAAGCAAAAATAAGTAAAGCCGATAGCTCAAAACAAATTGATATTTATTAATTCAATTTAAACTAATTATTTTTTTTAATTATTAAAACTTTATATTCCTTCCCATTCATTGTCATAAGCCACCAATTTTTATGTTGTGTTTGTTATCTTGCTAATTGTGTTTCAAGGAGGCATTTAATTTTAATCTAAATAACGGAGATGTGTTAAAAATGTTCATAAAATGTTATCAGAAATAATTTGTATGAAAAAACTAACTGGAAAACATTTTTTATAGCCTTATTTGCATGTTATCTCGAAAAAACTCAAATGTAGCATTTAAAAGATTTTGCAAAACTTATTAAAATGTATATTGCCTAAAGCTTATTTTTAACAGCTGGATAAGCTGTTATATAGCTATGCATATTTGTAATTCTCTGAAACATAAAAAAGAAGTGCTCATTACCGTAAAACGTGACTGTTAGAAACGATGCAGAAGCATTTTTGCATAAGTTAAAATGGTTTAAATTTTTGCTGAATAATTTAATTTAATATAGTATTTGTTTCAAAATTGCAAGATTTTCAAGAGAAAGGAAAATTTTTTCGTATTCAAAAACGAAAATTGATAAAATATTAATTCCTTTAAATGTTTACAGCATTCGTTGCAATTGATATTTTTTTGTTCTGCAAAGGAACATCGGTTGCAACGGTATGAATTCCAAACTTAAAACTATGTAACATTCAAAACAAAGTAACAATGAAAATAAAAGAAAATATTTTTATAGTTGCTAATAATTTTATAATATGTATGATTTTACCATGTGATATAAATGCCCTGCGTGCAAATATTTATTACGAATTAGCGCGATTTCTAGCAACAAATATTTGAAATAAGACAACTTAGTAAAACAAAAGCAAATTTGTATTTGAATCAGATGTTGGAAAAAAATTTTGAATTCTCTTCAAAGAATAAAGGCTTCGAATAACCTTAAATAATTTTCTGGTATTAAGACATCTGTAAGAAATGGGATAATACAGTAATGAAAACACGATTCGTAAAAAACTACTAATACTACCTTTAGAAATTTCATTTTTTGTTCTTAAATTTTATTATGTTGTTGATTTGATCTTCTGTCGTCTAACTTTAATTTGTAAAAATCACCTAGATCCCAGAAATTTATATAATTTTTTATTTTTCATAAGACCGTAATTATATCGTTCAGTATAAAATCAGCTTGAAAAGAAAACTGACTGCTGAAACAGTTTTAATAATTTACGCACTTCTCAAATATGAATACAATGTATACATGAAGTACGCAAGAGACACCATGAAGTTTGCCGAAGATTTCGTAACGTGATTTTCAATTTCTGACTGAAAGCTTAATAAATGATGCTTAAAAGAGAGATCGAATCCATGACCAAATACATAGACGTATATTTAAATAAAGTTTTGAAATAAAATTTCAAAAACCAAACTTTAAGATAAATTTTTTAAGTTACTAATATCACTTTTTACTCATTCTTTGATTTTTTTAATTTCTAAGAAATTAAACTATCTTTCTGTTTGAATTAGGTTTTTTATAATGGAACTGAAATTGAATTGGGATCTGAAGTAAAGCGCAGTTTGACAAAAATTGCCCCTATAATAGAATATGATGCGAATGAAAATGATATTTATACAGTTATCATGATCGGTAAGATGGATTTTTAAAAACTATTATTTACGAAACTATAATACAAATATATATAAAAAATATATTATAATAAAAACTAAGAGAAAATGTTTTTTGTAGGCATAACATTTCATTTTAGGAATCACTGCAAAGTTTTGGTAATAGTTACTTCTAAAAAATTAACTTAAGTAAAAATTTATATACTCTTATAATATTTTATGAGCTTATGCTATCAAAAAGGGTATCTGTTGTATTCATATAATCCAAAAATTTTATCAAAATTAATTTTTTTTTTCCTTTAAGAAGGCTTAAAAATTTATCTTATGATAATGAGGAAACATATATTTGTTTCCATTTCCTTATCATATAATAAAATTTAAAATAAATAAATATTGGGAATAAGTATGAAGGAAATATGTATTATTCCTTTTAAAAATAATTATTATTTTAATTAATTAGACAATTATCTTTTTTTCTAATGAGAAATTTAGAATTACGTTAATTGGTACTTATATTGCAAACTATTTTTTATGTAAAATTGTAATTTTATATTCCTTGGTAAAGTAAAAATTTTGAAAGTTACATCTTTTAACAATCCAGTATATAAATTCGTTTTATATTTCACTCTCAGATCCAGATGCTCCTACTCCTCAAAATCCAACTCTCGCCCAATATCTCCATGGGTTGCTAGAAAACACTCCCGGTAATAAAACGGAAGACGGCCAAATTCACGCAAGATATGTGCAGCCTTCTCCACCGCCAGGCTCAGGTAATTTGTTAGCTTTATATTTCATCTATAAAAAAAATTAATAAAAAGTTTTCAGCTTACGCCTTTGATTTTAATGTTATCAGAAAAGAGATTACGTTTTTCCTTATGTATTATAAATTAAAAAATTTTATTACTGTAGTTTCCCTTAAATTAAAAAATTAAGGATTTTATTAACTATTTTAGATAAATATGTAAAAATATTTAGATAAAAGAGTATGTAATCATATATTATGATATAATTAAGATGCTAAAATAATTTATTCCACTAAAGAGCCAAATTTTGCAACACAAACTATCATTTTAGTTTTTATGTGGTTTTATCTAATGTGGCATCTTTAATACGAAATTTAATTGCTTTCCTCAATAGCATAACAATTAAATAATAAAAAATTATTTTTTATTTATATTTCAAGGTTTGATTTATTCACATTTTACTAAAAACCATTTTTATTAAGGAAAAATCGCATTTTAATATATTTTTGCACACAAGATTTTTCAGTCTAAAATCAAAGACCTACAGTTTAAATGGATTCCGAACAATTAAAAATACATTTATCCCTTAAGTGAGATTCGAACTCATACTCTGCTTAGCTGCAGGCGTAACTACCATTCTGCTGTCAATTCAGCCTTTCAAAATAAAATAGAACTACATAATCATAATAATTAGAAGAGCAAGTATCTTTACCAAATTGCTTCCCATTTATTAATTATAAAATTAATTATAACAATATATGTTAAGGTCACACATACTTGCGCAGCTTATTAGAATTTAAAAAATATAATTTAACGAGGAAATTATACAATTTTCGTTTAATTAATTTATTTTTATTAATTATAAAAACTTTTAATCTAAATTTATGTATATTATGTATAATGTTAATACCTCTTTACAATAATATATATTAATGTTAATCCATTTGAGTTTTAGAGTTTTCAACAAAATTTTAACCCTAAATAATTTTTTAATTTAATTTTAACTTTTTCCTATTTATTCACAATTAAAGTTGAATTCATTATATTTATTAAAATATAGCAATAAATTAAGTCTTGCAGCCGATAGAGTCTTTCAATAGGAAAGTTTTCTTTTGGCATCATTGTAAACTTTTTTGGGCATTTTAATTATTTCAATATTTGTAATATTGAAACTATTAATGCACTTAAAGAAGTTTATTATGACGTCACTAAGAAGAAAACTTATCTTTTGAAAGAGACCTCTTTAATGACCTTAGTTAAGATAAAAAATTTGCTATGTGACAGATAACATTTTTTTCTTTTTATAAATGATTTATTATTATTATTTTTTTTTTTTTTTTTGATGGGGAAGTGGTTTCGTCAAATCATTTTTTAATTTTCTATACAAACATATAGTTTATGAAGAATATTGCTTAGAGTAACTCTATAGAAAAGATTGTTTGTTGAAAATAAACTATATGCTATGACTATGTTTTATAGGGATTTAATATTTTTTCTCGAAAGAAATTTCCTCTTTTGTTGTAATTTTCATTTAAGAATAATGAAGATTTTAATATTAGACGTTTTTTAGTATTATGAAGAATTTCTTTTTCATTCAAAATCTGGTGATTATTTTTACAAAAAACTTAAAAACGTTTTTTCCTTTCTATATTATAAAACAAAATTCAGCTTTGCTAATAAATTTAAAACAATATAGTTGTTGAGGAAATATTTTGAAAGAAATTATATGTATATAATTGTTAACCTCATCAATCATTTATTAAATAATTGCTTAAATTTTAATTTAAAAAAATATTTTTGTTTTAAAATCAAAAATATTTTTAGAATTTTTGCCAGGAGTTTTTTTAGTTATAGCTTTAATTTATTTAAAATATTAATTTTGAAATGCATTTCTCTTCCATTTACATGTTACCTTTCTTTCAAATTGTATGAATTTTTCAAATGATTTTTACTTCGACAACGTGATGCATTGATTTTCAACAAAAACTACGAGATGTTTTATCTCTAACAAAGAGTTGAAGTTTCGTTAAAGTGAACTTTATATTGATCAAAATATGTAGAAGCTGATGAATATGATGGAAATGATAATTATGATGGAGTAAGAAATATGTTTAATATTGTGACTGGAGTATCGTTTCATAATTGAGCTTATAAAAATTTTTATCAAAGACATAAGATGAAACACCATTCAAACATTATTTGCGGAAACTTACTTTTAATTGTTTTCTTTGATATACATAAAAGAAAACAATGCATTTCTGAATTTATTATTACTTAAAATTTTAAAACACAGGATTTCCTTTCAAACCACCAGGCAGTCTTTAAATGAAAACCGCTAAGTGTGTGGGTAAAGGCAGTCCATTTTGCTTTCCTCTAAATAGTTTTTGTTCAACATTATTTTTTCGTCATTACCCAGCAAACACAATCATGCCGGTATTCATCGGGCCGCTGCTGCGAGCCGTCTTGGCCATCAGCGGCCCACCACTATTTGGCCACGCCGGCTCCGTCAATAAAGTGGTCGTCGTCATTGATGGTGGGCCGGCAGTACGGTCCTCTGCTGGCCCAACGCTGGTTGGCCAGCAATGCCGTATTGGCCGCGTGTGGCCCATGTAATTGCCGTACACGATTATTCATCGGCCCTGTGACGCTTGGCCATCAGTGGCCGCTTTTACCGACGTGGAGCCAGTTATAACTTATACTTTGTTTCTACAAATAAAAATGAAACATTTATTCATTTTTATCTGCTTATAGTTTATATGTTGTGAAGATAATATCCCATTAAATTAAAACTGAATCTGTTTTGGTTAGAAAAGCAGTTTTCCTCCTTAATTAGCAAGTGACATTAAATGCACATTTATTTCATAAAAAAATTATATATAAACTAAAACAATTTAAAAAATGAATGTCCAACTCTCACCATAATGAGCAGATAATATCCCCACATATTACAGTTCATTATTATTAAACTTGAAATAAATTAATAACCCCCAAATATTACAGCTCCTTTTTATTAAATTTTAATAATCTGAAATGGATTTTCATATTTTATGAGATTTATTTTTTAAATAGTGTTTTTTCATGAATTTATCTATATAAATGTTGTTTAAAATCATTTTTTACTTAGTTCATATTATTTTTGAAATTATACATTATTTATTATAATTATTTTTTAAATGGTTGCTTCTTTTTTTTTTTAATATTTCTATAAGCAATTTTCAATCGATTGCTAAATTTTGAGCATGTAAATATACATAAAATTCTAACTTAATTATTTTAAGACATTTATTTCAATGATTTATTACTGAATTTTTTTCGATTAAATAGCATATATTATGTCACATAAAAATTTTTTTTATTAATAATGGTTTAGAATAAGACGGGATCCAGTGTAAAATATTTTTTTTAATTTTCTCTTATGAATGAATTCTTATTATTTATTTACAGTTTTCAATTTAAAAGTTTTCTTCTTTTATTCCTTCCTCCTTCCCGATCTGAAGCATTTCGCAGCCAATTTTTTACATATTCTTCTATTTTGTGCCGGGAAATGTTTGAATATTCTCTTCGTTGTCGAACACTTACTGAAAATAAAAACACAATTCAATTAACAAAAGTGATAAATTCAAATTACTTTTTGTAATCTTTAAAAAATAACTTCTGAATTATTTAAAAAAAAATAGAAAAATTTTAATTACAGAAAAGAAGGAACTTTAATAAAGATAATTCTTACAGTTAATTATTATTTTTTGTTTGATCCATATTTATTGATAGCATTTTTAAAAACAATACAATTTTCACAATGAAATAAATTGAGAATTTCATGTTTATGTAAGTTTTAAAATTATCTTTTTACATTATATTGATGAATATGTTTAAGGCGGTATACTGCTTTAAATTTCAGTCATAAATATTTTTCATTATATTTTCTTTTAACATGAAAGAAATGTTTTAATATTTGAATTTCTCACTTTTTGCTAAAATTTTGACTATATTTCCTTCCATTATAACATGTACAAGCAGCAGTTCTTACAATTCAACAGATTGAAGTATTTTAAGAGAAGAATAAAATGTAATAAAATTATTTTATATGTAACTACATTACAGAAATAAAACTTTTATGTTTAATAAAAATTCCAGAAGTTAATATTAAGAAAAAAAGAGGCGAAGAAAAGTAGGATAGTAAAATGACACAAATAGTTGGTTACCTCTATAAGACTCATAAATCAAAATAAAAAAGATAATTATAATATTTATTTTTGCATAATTATTTCACACACATAATTATATTTAATTTTATATATTAAAACAACTATACAAAAAATGAATTTCCAGTTCTTAATGTAGTAAACTGATAATGCAGTTAGCCAAATATTACTGTTTATTTTTATCAAAACATTTGCAATAAAATTATTTATATTCTATTAGATTTCGCAGTTACTTTTATTTATTTTTTTAATAATAATTCTATAAGCTTCAACTCATTGCTAAAAGAGTTTAATACGAAAATATACATAAAAATCAAGTAAATTATTATTTAAAAATATTATATTTAAAAATAAAGAGAACCTAAAATAACTATTTTTACATTTAAAATAATAACATGGACTTAAATTTACAACGAACATATAACAAGCCGATCATTTTAATAGTTATATGAACTAGTCATGAATTCAACTGTTTACTGTTCATGGTTTTGATTCTCCTCTTAATGTTAAAACTAGTGGTGTAGTCTATTTTTTACTGTAGAGATATTAGCTCAATTCGTTCTTGTATGCAAAAAGAGATCATTAAGTGACAAATTATAAACCAGGTAAAACAGATCAAATTGAGTATTGAACCAATATATTTTATTTTAATTGAACCGGAACGAAAAAAACTACGATTTGTAGTTCTGATTTCCACATATAAGATTTCATTTTACACATAACAAAAGTCCATTATAAGGCTTGACATCCTCTACTATTATTAATTATATATTTAAAATGCCTAATCTAATTTAATCTTTTCTCATTCTTAATATATTATTTTCAAACCTTTGTTATCAAAAGTAATGTTATTTGCATCTCGCTTGACAACTTCTTAGACAAAATTCGTGTACGTAAAATGAATCCACTATAGAAAACTTTCAGTTGTTTAAATAAGAATCTACAACTTTTATGTCTGTATTGTTAGTATCATTTGTCTTGTTATAAAAGAGTTTTGCTTTTTGACTAAACTCTTACAACAGACCAAAATTCTTAAAAATATCTCAAAATTTATATTAAAATTCGAATTAGACACAATATTAAAGGACATTTTTAAATAACAAAATAAAATTTTTTATAAAGCTATCAATATTACATTTATTGGTTGTATCTTGGCTGACTAAAGAGTATTTCTTATATTTTCTTCAACTACTTAAGTTTAGCTTAAGTTAAAATGGAAAAATGAATGTCTAAATGCTTCTCTAGAAGTAAAAACTCACAGCTTTAATTTACAAAACGGTATTAAATACGATTAACTTATTTGTCTCAAAATACTGTGTTATTTTCAGATGAACATGTTTTCTTCTTATTAATTTTTTATTTTATATTGAAAAATATTAATTTTTTGTAAACTTGTAAACAGTTACAATTTTCTGTTAATTTCATTCAATTTTGAATACATTGTTATAATTTTAATCCAGTTTCAAAATCATAGTAAATAATATAACAAAACAAAATAACAACAGAATAGTTTATAATATTTCAATCTTAAAATCTATCTTTAAATGTTAATAAACAAACTAAAAATAAAATTACATATCACAGTCCTTTTTCCAATGTCAATGCATTTTATTTACAGAAATCATTCTGTTTTTACATATACAGATATGCCCTTGAGTAAGTAAAGTTAATGCCTTTCTTGACAAGGATGCTGTTCCCTACCCTATCATAAAACAGCGGATATCTTTTGGGGAGAAGTTTTTCCAAGAAATTTCCCACATCTTAGGTTATTGTAATTTACGATGAAAATTAGCCAAATTTGGCGCTAAAAAGATGTTTGGCGTTGAGCAATAATATATATATCACAGGTGGCGCTGTGTGCAGACCTTGATTTTCAGAAAAAAATTGCGTGTATGAATTAAAATTAAAAATTGATTGGAAATATTGATGCAAACGAACACATGGTGCATAAAGTCTAATGAGAAGCATTGTTCACCTGATAAAAATTTAAGATAAAACTCGTTAAAAAGTCCTTTATAAGAAAAAATAATGTAAAGAATTTAGCAGAATTTAAGAGATCTATTGAAATTATTCAAGAATTGCAAGTTAACTGAATTGCATATGGTCATTCAAGCTCGAAACAAGTTTTTTTTTTTTGTATATAAAAATGATTTTTTTGCAAATTATATTTTAGAGCAGTCTTTATTATATTGACGTCTTTCATCTAGCACTGCTTTATCATATATGATAGTTTTTAACGACAAATTGTTACCTGATATGAAGAACAAACAATAAAAATCTGTGTTTTAAGAAAAAAGTTTTTTTCTTTTCTTTTCTTTTTTTTTTTTTTTTTTTTTTTTTTTTTTTTTTT
>JAPDSC010003904.1:0-12379 GCA_026290005.1 Latrodectus geometricus | reverse complement strand
TTTTTTTTTTTTTTTTTTTTTTTTTTTTTTTTTTTTTTTTTTTTTGCTGTAAAAAATGTAAACTTTACAAGTAGAATTTGTTTGCAGCCCAGTTTACAGGCAAAAATTGCTTTCTAATAAAATTATTTTTATTTGGATATTGATTTATTTTTATATTGAATTTTTGCCTGTACAATGAAAAGAATTTTATTCATTTTATTTTACAGAAATTTATAAAATCAATAGATAATGTTTACATTGAATTATTACTACTCTAACACATTTCCGATGTTTCCAGGATTGGTTCATACAATTTTATAAGCACCATGATAGTCAGATTTAATATTTTTGCTTTTCAGCTTATTAGGTCTTGATAGCTTCGTATCATTCTTACAACCGGAAGGTAGTTCGAACCCCGTCTTAATCGAAGATCCATCATGTTTAGCACTGCGATTAAGCACATTAAACAGGTCATGTATAAAATTATCACCAAATAAAATTATGAGATTAGCTGGTCACAAGTATTGAGGGTATTATTGTCTACCCCTGCTTATAAATTAGGAAGATTCCCACTCCACTGCTTTCCACCTAACTCGTAAAATCCAACTCAGGAGTATATAATAATAGAAGAGCCTGAAATTCGAAAACATGTAAACAAACCAAAATTGGTATAAAAAATTTAATCACTGATGAAGAAAAAATATTCATTTTGAAATTACAAAATAAACAAGGGAAATTAATCCCCAGATGTCTACGACAGTTTTTTTTTTTTAAATGTTTAAGGACATCTTATAAAATCCTGATAATTTTTTTTTCTCATCCATTTTTTTTAGCTTTGAATTTAATTTATTTTACAAATAAAGATGAAAGCAGAAACTCAATTATAGCGCACATAAAATAAACACAAATATTAGTTCAAATGTTATTTCTCTTCAAGATTTTTCTCAATAATAAATATATGTATATAAAAGATCAGCTATACATGTTAAGTTAAACTTTATTTTGCTTGCAAAGCAACTCAAGTTTATCCTCAGAAAAAGTCTTTTAACAGTTTGACTGAGCACATAAAAGTTGAAGAAGGGCATATATTTTCTAACCACCTGTCAAGTCCAAATATATTCTCCTATAAAATTTCATAGCACCTTATGAAAGCAAAACTTCTAACTCCTGTTAAATTGCATTAGTAGAGCCATTTTTATAGCTGTTGAAGATTGACCAGCAAGGTAAAAAAAGTTCAAACATTCTTTGCGTTTTGAAAAAAGTTATTATAATAAATTTCTGATTCATGAAGAATTCATTGTGTATATATTATGTATTATAACATAAAATAATAATTTCTATTATAAAATATTTCAAAATATAAAAAGTTTTGCACCGAGGTATTTTATATTTATGGCATGTCCCCGAAAAAAATATCTCTAGATTGAAACAATTATATTAACTTTCTTTCTATGAATAAAATCGATGCAATCTACTCTGGTCATTATAAATTAAGGACACAATCACAAAAATAACGATAACACAAAAAGTTATGCTTGAAATTTAATGAAATTTATACATATTATACAATACTTGGGAAGGTACAAAATAGCATAAAAATAAATTACCAGACAATTATTAAAATAGCATATGTATACAATGAACAAATGAAAGGAGTAAGTTTGGTAAAGGAAAAGTTCCACTAATATAGGATATGATCCTCCGAGAAACAATGCAGCACATAAATCGTTATGTGATATTCTCAATTATGCTGTCTTTTAATTGTCTTGGAAATGCAAGCCATTGCTCTTCCAAATCAGTTGAAACCATTTCTAGGGTCCTAGTAGAGGGATTGAGAGCAGCTATCCATCGTCCTAGTGTATCTCAAACATTCTCGATTGGTCTATGATCCAGTGATCAAGCTGGCCACAGCATGTGCTCAATTGTTTTCTGCTAAAGATAAGCTTCCACGACGAGAGCCCTGTGTGGTTTCGCATCATCATCCTGTAGCACGAAAGCATCAGATGTTGCCCCGATAGAAGGATGCTCATTAGCATCCTGGATGTCATCTCAATAATTGTGACCATTAACTTTTCTACGGTAAAGTACATGGAGGTCTGTGCGTCTACCCAAAGAGATACCACAGCAAACACCAACAATGCAATCCGTATGCATCTCTTTCACGGGTGTTTCATCAATATAAAATTTTTTTTTTTCTCCAAATGAAAATGTACCTACTCACTCTTAAAGAGAACAGCAATCCACGCTTGTGAAGCCTTCGATGCATGGATATCAACCTTCCGGAGCTTGCAGCTATGGAATATATGAGTTAAGCCGGGGTTGCGGTTCTATTTCTTCGTGCACATAATGATAAATATCTGTCATTGGCACTCATTGTATCGCTTGGCCTTCCTTGGCTGAACCTCCTGAATGCTGAATCAGTAATTAGAAATTGTTGCCGAAGTCTATGAATCACAGACGGACTCACATTCACCCATCCAGCGACATCTATTGACTTTGTCCTGTTTATAGTGTCCCAACAGCTCGCCATTGAAGTTGTTCTGTCAAATAACGCCTGGAGGCCATTGTTATAATTTCGCTATATCAGATTTCTAATCTCAGCCACGCAGCGACAGTTACCGCCTTGCACTGAAATATCCATTTTTATGTTCTTCGCAAATGATTTATCCGACAGCAGCGCGACTATTTTACATAATATCATATTGTTCAGCTCCTTTTACTTGCAAACATATTCATAGAGATTGGCTTATTTTTGTGAAAGTTATCGCTATTTTAGTGATTTTTTTCTTAATTTTCGGTTACCAGTGTAATACAATGTATTTATTTTGTACTACTACATTAAGAAGCATGTTGTTTTCTAAACTCGTTCTGCTCCGAATTTAGAATTATAATCATTGCCTTCTTTGTCTAAGAAAAAATTCATCATTGTAGCTTTCAGAATCTCATTGAATAATTCATAAATCATTGACAGTATGCATTCTAGTTGACAAGTTCTGTTTAACTTGTAGCAGAAAACGCCATAAAAAGAATAAAAATTCAAAATGTGATATAAGTTAAAACATGGATTGTAAAGTATAATTTGAACTAGAAATTTCTGCTTCTAGAAATCTGAGAAAATTTATAAATTGGATACAATAAGCTATTTTCGATATTTACTACATATTCGTTTCGCTCCCCATATATATATATATATATATATATATATATATATATATATATATTTGTATTTTTTTTTTAAAATAAATAAAATTCTCAAAATTTTATGAAATTTTAGTCACGCATGATAATTACTGTTTGTCTTAAAATTATTATTTTTGTTTAAGTGTGATTTTTTTTTTCAGATGCTCACAGATATATCATACTCACTTACAAACAAACAAAAGTTGTTCCCGATACTATGTACGATGGAGGAAAAACACATTTCAACGTTTCCCAATATGCATCCTCGCAAGAGTTTCAAGGACCGATAGCAGGATTTTTCTTCTACGTGAAGCCCGAATAAATGTCTGCTTATGAATTTTCTTTAAATAAATCATATGGATATTTATTGTGTGTAACATTATTAAATTTCAAAGATGCCAAATCTGATAATTGCATGGTGAACAAAATCTAAAGTATACATTTTCATTACTGATATAATGAATCAATCAGATAAATTTCAAGTAAAACATGCCTGAAAAATAATTAATTACGTATAAATTTATTACTATTGGAATAACTAAGTAATTCGCATTATTCTATTCTTAAGAACGCTAAAAGTCTACTTTTATCTTTATAATTTCATTCTTAAGTGCATTTTGCTTAAAGAAAAAGTTTATATGTAGTTTTTTATCATTAGATATAAACCTTCATCACATGATATCAGCATAACCGATAGCGATTATCAAAACCTAATTTAATATATACAGATAATGGAAAAAATATACAGATAATGTAAGTATAACGAAGAATAAAATCAACAATAGTATTTTATAAGAAGTTAATTAATTTAGTCATACATAAACATTTTTCTGTTGTTACACTTTACTAGAAGCAATTAATCTACATTATTGACCGAAATATTTTATTTAAATTGTTTAAATAATTCAGTTATTAAAATTAGATATTAATTCGAAAGTTTTACTTAGTAAAACTGTGCAATCATCTGAGAGTAGTTTTAGCAATTGATATATTTTAACTGTGATTTAATATTTATATCATTATAGTTAATGAATAGTTGTAGAATATGTAAAATGTATGTTACTTTTTTGTATGAAATGAATGAACCTCTATAATTTAATCCCAATATAATTTAAAGCAAGGGAAAATGCAAAATCACAATAAATTCTTATAATAAATAAGAATTGCCATTATTTATTAAACCCTCCTGGTGAATTATAATATTCCTTTTCAAGTTAATAAAAATTTAATTTATTTTTATTCATTGTTACAATCTACTGGAAACTCTCTAAGTAATTTATGTTTTTAAAATAATATTCTAGCTCAAATATGTATATTTTCCTGTATATTTAAAATATGTGATGGGAAAATTTGTTTAAAAAAAAAAAGAAATCTTCATTTTAACTAAGTATTTTAATGCAACATGAATTCCTGCTTTGATTTTATTATTATCATAGAATTTATATTAAATATTGTGAATCTAGTGCAGTATTGAGAATAAATTTCAACAGCCTAGTTGAATTATTATTCCTTATTGAATACACAGTTAATACAGAGTGATAGAAAACATTGAAAAGGTTCAGTATTCCCAACATACATTAGTAATTTTTGTACAAATCATACTAAAAATACTGCAAATTTTTTTTTTTTTTTTTTTTTTTTTTTTTTTTTTTTTTTGTAATTTTAATATTAGTAGCGTATTACTTACGATACAAAGCAGGAAAAAAACTTATTTCTCTTTATAAAATAATTCCATTCATTGTGACCAATTATTTTATCCATGTTCTAAAACAAAAGTAAAGTGTCCCATTAATTTTCAATTTAATGTCAAATAATATTAAAGATGTATTACTTTATAAGCATATAGATAATATAGGAAAAAAAACAGAATATACATAAGAATGTTTTGTCTCAAACTTCAGAGTAGGAATTTAGCTTAAAAATTTGAAATAAAGAAATTCTCTAAAAATAAAAGTTTTGTCCTTTTTTTAATTATTGTAAATATATTTAATCATTGCCAAGAACAATAAAATAAAAGTCTTTTTGTACCTTTGATTATCGACACATATTACAATAAAAATTCAAATAATATTATTTTGCCCTGTAAAATCAAAACTTATTATGTGAAAGATGAAAGATTATTATGTACAAAACGTAATCTAATATTTATAAGAAAATCTATACGTAGATAACAAATCTGAATATATTATATTCATGTTGAACCAAATTCTTTTTTATGTACCATGATTAATATCAATACTACCAAATTATCTATTTTTAACTACTTAACAAAAATATAAAAAGTAACTCCATTTCATTTTTCGACGTTTATTATTGAATAATACTTTAACATTCTTTTTAAGAAAAATTGTTGAAAATATTTTTGCTGTTTCATCTTTGTCAGAAGTTATCATATTATGTATTCTTGTTTTGAAGATGAACAAAAGAATTCTTTTACTTTTATTCTTTTGGTAAAAAATGACCTTTAAGTGAACAACTAAATTTTTGATAAATCTACATATATCAAAACTAAGTAAAAATCTTATAATCCATGGTGTAGCAATTGTCTCTAAATGTATAACAAATCCCCGTGTCATTCATAATATTATCCATATATTTTTTTTTATCTTATTTTTACTACGACGGTTATTCTTTTCGAATTATAAACTTATTCAATTCAATTAAATACGCTTAATTTCGTATTCGGTCGATGAAGTTCATCAACCAAATAAACAAATTATGAAAATTGTCTTCTTTTACAACATCCGGATTAGTTTGATGGAAGTTTGAATCGATGATTGTATATCATTCTACAATAACTATCTACCGGAATGACGTTACCATCTCCGGTCACAATTTATGATAGAGAAATATTTCCTATCTTTGATTATTTACTTTCTAAACTAACAAAATTTTTTCGACAGTCCTCTTGGGTATCTTCTTATGCAATCAGTTTTCGAAATCACGATCTCTTTTGATTATAAATTTGAATGATAGCCAAGTAAAGTGAAAAAAATGGGCAAAAAAAATCTAATACCGGTTAACCTTGTGATTCTGTTTATCCTTGGCATTAGCTTCAATGTCTAGTTCGTTATAAGAAGAAAATGGTCTTCAAATTAGATATTCATACGCATATTCTACCCCCAACATGGCCGGACTTGAAAAAGGTAGGAATTAATGATTTTTTTTAATATTTCATTGCATTCATTAATATTATGATTCACTAAACACTTTCCATGTATTTTGTTTTGAAGAAATGTTTATGTAAAATTTTATTTTCTTACACATTTAAGAAATTTTGAGGGTTTAATGTTATAACTTAAAGGGAAGAAAACCACTTCCTTATAAAAATTATAAAAGCTAATTTATAATTAATAAGTATATTGCGAGTAAAAATGCAATGTCAGCGTGTTTGAATTTACTTAAAATCGTGTAATGCATTACACGGTTTTCAACTAATATCGATTATCATTAAATATAGATTATAAAAAAATTTCACTTAACTTTACTGATATGAGAAATTTAATAAAAATCGTCAACTTTTTATTCGGGAACTATAAAACATATATTTTACTATTCAGGAATAAAAATTTTATTCATTACACTCTCTTCATTAAACCTCTCATATCAGTGAGGTTAAGTGATGAAGAAAAATTTAAATTCAGAAAAGTTTCATTGAAAACCAATCACGGGTATACATTAGTGCTAATAGAAATTAATTGACGTATAATATGCATAATAATGGAATATATTGTGTATGCTTATAATGAACACAATAATTATTATTAAAATCCATTTTACTGTTGTATTGCATATTATTTATGAAACTCTATTTCAGCTAATATATTACATCTATTTGATTAAAATATTTTATTTTTTAATCATATTCTAAATCGCATCATTTCTACAGACGAACTAAATGTTACTACAAATTTAAGCATCAAATTGAGATTTTTCAGTTTTTGTGATATTGATTGTTCAAACTAATTTAATTTATGTTATTGATTCTTATATCTAAAGGGCATTCTTAATAAGAATTGTTATAGTTTAAAATAATTTTTATTAAATTGCGTAGTTACAGATTTATGTTGAATTTGGAATTAAATTACTGTGGAATTAAATTACTGGATGAAAACATTTCTATGTTTTGTGATCAAAAAATTATAAAAGTGGGAAAAATAGTGTTCAGGGCATCGAATGTTAAAATTTGCGTAATAAATTTAAATGGCAAATTAGATAATAAAAATAGACAAGTTTTAAAAATTATCTTATACAAAACATAAGTAAAATGGAAAACTATGTGAGCTGAGAATAAATACCAAGACAAAGAGAGAGACTGGAATTTCTGTATGAGGATTAACTTAACTATTCACCATCAATTCTATCATTATCAATTATAAACTAGTTTCTGTGCATTACTTCAAAAAGCAGTAATTTATTCTGAAATATGCCAATAACCTTTAGCATAAAATGTATCCCAATTTTCAAAAAATTATTTATTTCCTAAAAGTTACGAAACAGGAAACAATAGCTACAAAACTTAACCTCTAACAATTGATTTAAAAGTTATTTGTGATTACTTACAATCTTATTTATTATTGTAAAATATATATAAGAAAGTTCTTGTTTAATTAAATAAACTTCTAATGTTATAAAAAATAAATATTTATTCATGTTGCATATAATCAATCATAAAATGCATTTTTTGTATAAAAGAATTCTTAAGATACTTTTGCTTTTTTGAAATATTTGCCAATTCATTAACATCTGACAAAGATTGATTGAAATACAATGCGCGAGCACACACACACATATTAGAGCTGTGGGCATGAATTGATCTTCAAACGTGCATCAGACATAACATAGGAAAAAACGTTGTAGTTATGCGTCAATGCGAGTTAAACAGTGTGCAGTTATAGAAATTTTTAACTGCTGAAAATATAATTCCTATTAGGATTCATCGTCGCTTAAAGGATATTTATGGAATGAAATTTAATGATTGCGACATGGAATAATTGTTGATAAAATAAACAGCGAACATCCCATAATTACCTCAGACAATAAACATCCTAAACTTATCGAAAAGTTGAGTTAAAAGGACTGGTTGAATCACTCAAAGGCATGTTAAAACCACATTAGCATATCAAAGAAACGTGTAGGCTTCATGACTGAACAATTGGGATACCATAAAATATGTGCACAACAGGAGCCATGCTGGCTCAAAAACGAGAATAAACAACGCCGCTTGGAAAGCTGCTATCAACTTTTTCAATGCTGTGATGATGAAGGAGATAAAGTTTTTTGAATATTGTGACGGAAGGAAGAGACAGATGCATTTTTCGAACCGGAAACCGGAAAAGAAAAGATAAATCACTGAATACTGACAACTGCTTTCTTATCAGGCAAAAAAAAAAAAAAAAAAAAAACAAGCATCTGCGAAATAAATTTTTGTGTGTGTTTTGGATGCTCGCTTATTTCACAACCGATTATCTAAAACGAGGAAAAAGGGTATATTCTTTTCAGTATATACAAACTCTAAAACTACTTTGACATCAAGTCTGTCATGTTAGAAGCACTATGGAAACAATAATTCAGCATACCTCACGCGTAACCTTAAGTTTGAAAAAATTCCTCACCATTTTTACCCTCTCAATCTGATTCGAATTTTATTTTTTTCCCTCTACTCAAGAGAGATATTTGGAGTAACAATTAATTATTGACAGATGAAATGAATGCAGCTATTACATTAGGAATTTCTGTAAAAGTCTCTTTCAGTAACGGAATAAAAAAAAACTTATAACAGATTACAGATAGAAATATATCCCTATAAACGACTATGTTGAAACATAAACAAATGCTTTTGAATAAATAAACTTTTTTGTTTGCTTTTACTATTTCTTAAGAGATATCCAATAATCTTCTATATTTTACAAGCATGTATACATTATTTTTTAGATTATGTTTGTGACTAATCAAAATTAAATGTCTGAAAATAAATATTTTGTTTCTTGATATTTAGAATTACCTCATATTAACTTAAAAGAGCATTTTACAATATTTCACAGGTCGCGTAATTCAAAATTAATATAAGGCGCTTGCTTTTATTTAAAATATCGCAGCCTGTTATTGAAACCTGTCTTAAAATTAAATATTTGTATTTTACATAATTCATTAATATCTGCTCTACTATGTCATTAAAAACTGCTACCAATTAGTAGTACCTTACAACGTTTCAAAACCACGCATTTATGTTAAGTGTAGTAAAGTCAATAAGTCTAAATAACTTTTTTTGTTTTTTTAATAAAACTGCTTTTTAAATATAGTGTACTTTCAAAAAACAAAACAAGGAAAATCAATATCTTAAAAACACAAAGTTACAATTCTATTTTGCAGATATATATTTCTAATATGCAATTTAAATAAAAATATTTTTAAATAAGAACTTTATAGATAAATTATTAAATATGATATGTAATACGAATAATTACGATATAATTTTAATAAAGAATGTACAATTATATATAGAAGAAGAATATACAATATAGTTTGGTAATTGTTCAGATAAAAAGATAGTTTGGCTGTATTTAATGAACTTCTAAATTATTATTTGAATTTGCAATAATTACAAATAATAAAAAAAATGAACAATTTACTGTTTGTTTAAGTGATTTCAGTACACACACTAAAATATTTATAGAAACTTTTAAAAATAAATGGCATATTGTAAAAGCTCTTTTTCAACCTATGAAACTTCTACAAATATATTTTGACTCTCTTTTGGGCAAAATAAAATTAAATCATCTTTTTTACTCAATGAAATTATTTACTGTCGTAAAAGAGAAAAGCCTTTTCAAGAATTTCAAACTCGAGTGGGCACTTTTTTCCAATTTTTAGAAAGTTTAAGATAATTTAACATTTAAAAAAAAAACTATTTTCCAAAAGAGTTTAAGTAATGCACGAAATGAATATATTTAAAAAGACGTTTCACATATGTGTTTTTAATAACGTCATCATTTTTTTTATTTCAAAATTTTGATGAAAGCATCTACTCAGAATGTTTTCTAGAGGCTAGATTTTAATTATCACGTACATTTGCTTTCATAAATAACATACCAGGAGAAATAATTTTAAAATTAATTTAGAAAGTTTTTTTTCAAGAATAAATATTTAATGTAAACATATACACATCTGACTTATATTTTGCAAAGTAACCTAAAATGAGATTCAGGCAAATATAAGTTTTTGAAAGATAAGTGAATTTACTGTGCATTTTTTAACATATTTTTTAAATATATTTTAGGTTTTTAAGCAAGTTTACAAATTATGTGACTGGTATTTAAATTACTATTCGTGACTTTAAGCATTACCTTAGAAATTTAATTTTATATCAGAATTGCTTAAGACCATTAACAGAGCTTTGTTCTTCCATAAGTGCAGGAAAAGTCAAGTCTAAAGCTTTAGTATGTCAGAAGCAAAATATCATTTTCTGCTATATTATTTCACCTAAGCACTTTCCAAATTTGAATTTCTTGTTAAAATATCTGTCAAATGTGGTCATATATTAAACATTATTTCATTAGAATTGATTTATTATTATGTATACAAATAGAGGGATTCACATATGATCATTCATACTTATTAATTTATTCCCATGGAAGATGTCTGGTTCATAATATTAATATATATATGTTACAGTTAAAGTATATAATGCAACTATTTCCTACAATACTTAGTTATTCCATGAAATAAATGATCATGTCAGTTAAAATGCGTAATATGTTAATAATTTGAAACTTTAACTAGTTATTCTATAAACAAACTAATGATAGACAATTAAAATGAAAAAGAAGCAATTTATCTAATTTATGCAGCATATAAATGATATTTATGGAAACGTACCATAAAATAATTTGTTACAACAAAGATTACTAAAATGACACTTGGAATTATAAAGAACATTATTTCTAAAACAAAAACATTTTTTGTTGACATACTGGATTTTACACGAACATTTTTTAAATCCCTAACCAGCACCTAAATTTTGAGCTGTCGCAACCGAACTTATACTAAAAGGTGAGATATACGATATAGATTATTTTATACTTTAATGGGGTGCAGATCGTTATTCTATGAAAGAACTAGTTAAACCATGAAATACAAGAGAGTTTTACATATATATATATATAGTTCACGTTTGAAAGCATGTAGTGTGCTTCTAATGATTGTGCAGCCAATGCCTAATATTAAATCTATTGTTTTAGTATAGCAATAATAAACTTTTCTTTACACCAAAAAATATTATATACTAAAATATAAATTTAATTACGTATACAATTAACGTCTTCAAATACAATGTCAATTGAAACTGATTCCCATGAATACATTTTCAAAGTATTCTTTCTTGTCCGTAGCGGTATGGATACGGTGGATGGTTAACAATAGAACATTCTTCAGAGGTCCCGAAGAAAGCCACTTTATTTCGAGATGATGGAAAATTCTTCAGAGCCATCGAGAGCAACTGTTGGAATCCTGAGGATCGGATCCGGGAAATGGATCAGACAGGTTTTATTTTAACATTTTAAAGATTTAAAACCAGTGATTTTGCCTTAATGCATGATTTGGTATCATTTGAAAACTTAACAATAAATATTTAAGAAAAGTTGCATTCTCTGTGGGATTTTCAAAATTATTTTTTAATTAATATTAAGTGCAGAGTGTTTCATACCAATCCTCTCGAATTCATCTAAATACGAATGAATTTTTTTAATGAATAGAAACTTTAATTATCATAGAATTAAAAAATTTAAAGGTAGTATTCTTATTAATTCTACTGCATATTAATTTTTTCTTATTCTCTATAAAAAGTAGTTAAGATTATTATTCTCTAAAAGCAATATTCAGGCTTTAAAAGAATTACTGCATCAGATGTCTTTATGTTCAAATTTATAAATGTTTATTTATATATCCTACAAATATTTATATACACTAGTTATTAATTGGTTTTGGACATATTTGTAAATACGGTAGATGCATCTTCTACATAATTGTTTTGTTGCAGACAGGACAAATCGCATTAAACTTAAAATTATAAATATTTAAATCAATGTGTCTTTTATATTGTGTTACTATTATTAAGTTGTTTGATAAACGATATTAAAGATTTATTATGAGAATATTGAAAATAAGTTATCTTATTTAAATGAAATATTTTTTCGATTAATTTATTTAGATGAAAATTATT
>JAPDSC010003887.1:27157-69465 GCA_026290005.1 Latrodectus geometricus | reverse complement strand
ATGTTGAGTTTGGGTTTTGCCTAAAATCTATCAATAATTTTTAAAGTGAAATTTTTGGCGCAGCTTGTCCTCTTTGGACCTTGCGCCACAAAACCCAACCAACAACAACAACAACGAAAATCATATAAGAAGTCTTGAGTTTCCTTTCACCCTGAAAAATCGAAATTACTTTTTGCCAACCCAATATTTTTTCTCAAATTTATCAAGAAGTATTTAATACAAAAGGTTTCAGTTTATTATTCAGTCTAAATGAACTAAAAAGCGTCGAACAAATAGTAAAGCATACTAACGTATTTGTCATCATATTAAAAAGCAAAGCAAAAAAAAAATAATAAAAAAAATAAGGATGAAATATTCATCAGAAAATAAGAAAAGCCAAAAGAAGAAATTCCTTGAATAGTTTTTTCGAGTTTATTGAAAATTAACACATAAAAATTACATATTGAAAATTAACACTTTTCATTCATTTCTAGTTGGATCAACTTCATTAACACATACAGAAGAAAACAAATTTAAGTAAATTAACTTGCTTGTGAAATATTCCTGTAAAATTTATAAAATACATGATAAATGATGAAAATTTCCTTAAAATGTAAGCCACTTTTAAAGGAATAGGTTTCATGACTAAGGTTTTATAATTAAAAAGAAAGAGGCGCTAATGATTTATCACGTCCTTCATGAATCACGGGCTTCTTTTCTAAACTGGAAGTACGGCAATTCAGTTGGTTCTACTTCTTGTTAAGTAAAATTAATAAATAAGCAATGGCTTTTAAAATTTTATGACGTATTTTTTAAGAGTTATGTAAAAATACTATTCAATAATAAAATACCTAAATTAAATGTTTTTTATTTGATATATGCACAAAAGCATTTCAAATTTATGTTTTACAGTAGTTGGCTCCGTCGTAAAATTTAAAATACTGTTTTATTTCTTAAAATACAGTCGCAAAATTTCTTTTCAGTTTTCAGTCCAGAATTACTTCTATTCCCCTGTGTTAAGGCTTGCTAACATTGAATCCTTTCAAATTTTCACACTTTATTAGAGGCTCCTCTTGCGTGAGTCCCTTCCACAGGCTTACCCTAAAGATTTAATAATCCGTTATGTGTATAAAGTTAATCAAAATAATAGATTTTATTAAATGATCAAAATATGCTTTGTTTAGAACTCTGAATCCAACAAGATCTTGTCCAACCAAGTACTGTTTAGTTTAAAATAAAGCATCGCTCATAACACTTTCGATTAATACTCTCTTAAGCGAAACGATTTTCAATTTATTCTTTGAAAGGAATATTTATCGAGAATTTTTGTTTCACGCGTTAATTGCTCACCAAGCAGAACCCATTCTTAGCTCGTTGTGCGCCTTTTCTTGTCACAATTCATGAAATATTGAGATTATACGCATTGTTGGTCACAAACAATAAAGAAATTTCCTTTCACGGAGTAAAAAACTATGAGGAAACTTCCAAAATTTCATGCGTTTGATTTCTAAGCATTTCTCGCTAAAAGTATCATCTTTTATTAATGAATTTTGAAAGGCTTTTTCCTAATGCTCAAATACTAGGTACAAATATTTTCGACGCGTTTCTATCATAACTTGGGTATAACACAAAAAGAATATTTACTATGTAGAAGAAATTCTCAATGGAAAAATCGATACATTCGTATGCTATTTCAGGTTTACATCTATATTTCTATTAAGATTCAAAAGCAAAATATTTTGACTTTAGTGTAACAGATAAGACTTTGACTAATTTAATTATATTCACGTGAAAATTTTATTCAAATAGAACAACTTTCTTATAAAATATTTTGATTCTTTGTCATGTGTTTGTCTACTAATATTTAACAAACGTGTGATTTTAAAATTGTGTTTACAAAAAATAGTGCTTCTCTCTTCGTAAAATAATTTTCCCCTAATATGTTATTAAATGTCTTCTGCATTAAGCAATTTATTGACAATTTTCACAAGGAAGGATTTACTTATAATTATTTGTGTTCCTTAAATTTATGAGAAAGCCCACAGTTACTAAATATAATAATGGTTGTAAATTATAAAAATTTTTGTAAATAGTAGTTGTATATTGCAATTACTATGATAAAAAATAGTATAATTTCTGTAATATTAATTTTACAGGAAAATATTATTGTTTTCTTCATAGAAATGTTTATAATCTTTTCTAGTTCACTGAACAATTTATTCATAATATTCTACATACTGAAACATTTACCCGTAGACTTAACAATTAGTGTAGCATAAAAATTCTAAATATTTAAACTAGTCAAACAAATATTTTTGCTACTCTTTAGAGAGCCTAAAAGGCTGTTGTAGAGAGCATTTTGCAAGAGCCAAAAATAAATCTCTTCTTTTAATAATATATTTAAAATCTTATTCACAAAGACTCTTCTCTGGGACAGCGAGTTCAATACCTCAAAGATTTCGCTGTAGAGAGCCAACTTCATCATTTGATGATGATTCAACTGATTGTGCTCAGTCTTTAATCTGATAAATTAAAACAAATAATAATTATACAATTATTTTTCTTTCCTTTGCTCTTATAGTGAATTATTAAAATTTTACTTTTTCAGTAATCTTTAATCAGAGTGAGAATAAAACTTTTGTAGAGAAATATTTCATTCCAACACCGAAACCATTTGATCTGATTATGCTAGAAATAAAAAGTTATAAATATTTTCATTTCTAATTTCATACATTTTATTTTTTTGTTGCATAAGTCTTTGCGTATAATTCAGCTTTATTGTAAGAAAGTAAATAGCAATTTTATCTTAACTAATGTTAAGAAATGTGTTTTTGCTCTTCATCTTAAAAAAATATTTTGTCTTGTTGATTCAAGCTTTATGCACACATAGAATGTGCTTACATTTAAATTACACACACATTAATACACTCACTTGTATAACATAAACTTCGAAAGATTATTATTTATCACTTCATTATTTTTTAATTCTGTTTATAAATGTTAATAAAGTTTTCTACTCTGAACCGTGTTCAGATTTCTATAAATTCTGCTTTCTTTACTTGAATAACTACTGAAAGTAACACAACTTATAAATGCATATTCACTTGTTCTCACCATGGCCAAGAATTCTACTTTTTGGAATGTAAAGTTTTTGGTTCAATCTTCGCCATTGTTCATCAAATGGAAGTGGATGTTATTTTCCTCTTACAGCATCTTTCACGGTAGTTTTCTGGATTTTTCCTTCAGGAATACGTCTCATTATCTGAAAAAAGTCCTTCTTATACAAAATAATTGTAAAAAAAATTAAAAAATAAAAATAAATAAAAAAGTTTAAAAAAAAAAAAAAAAAAAACCACTTTACCATGCGTTATAAGTTTTTTTATATTAAATTTATGAATGCTTCACTGATGTTTATTTTAACAGCTCTTTCTATGATTCTGTTGTTACTCTTCTAAACTCTAAATTAAGAATCTTGTTTTCAAAAATTTCAACTAGATGCAGCATCGGTTGATTGCTTAACATACCAGACTTTATCTGACTCAGGTTATGTGGACGTAATTGAGAGTAGCTTCCTAAAAGTCGATACACTCATCCTGTATAGCCACTTACATTTAATTTTCTCTGTTCAAATCCCAGGTGTCTAAGAAAGATACGCCATTATACTTACTTCCATATAATTATTTCTTTTAGTTACCAATATCCCCTCAGGGGGTTTACTTTCTTTAAGTAAACACGGGTGTCACAATCCCGAGGTATCCCAGTGATCTGTCCTCTTCTTTACTTTCTTTTCTTTTCTCCCCTACTGCTTTTCCTTCTTTTTCTTCCTCAATGTGGTTGAGGGCTGGCTCCCCTTGAGTAGCCGTCGCCGCTCCGTTGCTATTAGCTTCTCTTGGGGACTAAATCACCCACATATTTGCCGTGCGTGGAGACCCGTGTCCCTGGAAAGGTGGGTGCTGGTAATTGAGGCCCTAGAGACCAACACATTACTTTAGCCTCTGCTTCAGGTAAACGGCAGGTGTGTTGTGGTCCTCAGCACATCAATCGGCTTTATGGATCAAGCGATCGGTACATCTGCTGGATGACTCGTTAAGGGTAGAGACCATTACAAGGATGTACTGTGAGCGTATAGCACTTGGCTTGCACTGGTGCAGCTGGCCTGCATCCCCTTGTTGGACTCGGTGGTGGGTGGTGCGGTCAGGTCCCGAAATTTTAATCAAATTAAAATGGAGAACAAAATCAAATATTTTCTTCCACGGAAGCAACAGTTGAAAAACTTAAACTGGAAGCATTATATTATGAAAAGAAAAGAGGGGAACTTTGAAAATGTATCCCCCTTTCTAATTGCAAAAGTAATATCGGCAACTGTAGGGGAAGTTACAAATATTAGAGAAGTACGATCTGGTGATCTAACGATTGAGGTTGCAAATGCTACTCAGATAGCCATTGTAAATGAATAAGTAAAATGAATTTTCTTGCCAACATAGAGGTAACGGTGTCGCCACATTGTAGTTTGAACTTTTCTCGTGGTGTTATATCCGCAAGAGATTTGCTGTTCACGCCGACGGATGAAATTCGAGAAAATTTTCAAAATCGAAAGGTCTGTGCTGTTGAACTCATTGTAGTCAGAGGGAATGGGAAGTTTATTAATACTAAGCATCTCATTCTGTCCTTTGCGACTTAAGACCTTCCGCCCCCTCAGGGGGTTTATTTTCTTTAAGTAAACATGGGTGTCACAATCCCGAGGTGCCCCAGTGATCTTTCCTCTTCTTTCTTTTCTTCTCTTCTCTCCCCTTCTACTTTTTCTTCCTTTTCTCCCTCATTGTGGTTGCCTCTCATGAGGTTGAGGGCTCCCCTTGAGCAGCTGTCACCGCTCTGTTGCTATTAGCTACTCTTGGGGACTAAATCACCCACGTGTTTGCCGTGCGTGGAGACCCGTGTCCCTGGAAAAGAGGGTCCTGGTAATTGAGGCCCCCAGAGACCAACACATTACTTTGGCCTCTGCTTCAGGTAAACGGGAGGTGTGCTGTGGTCCTCAGCACATCAATCGGCTTTATGGATCTAGCGATCGGTACATCTGCTAGATGACTCGTTAAGGGTGGAGGCCATCACAGGGATGTACTGTGAGCGTATAGGACTTGGCTAGCACTGATGCAGCTGGTCTGCATCCCCTTGTTGGACTCGGTGGTGGGTGGTGCGGTCAGGTCCCGAAATTTTATATCAATCTTAATAGAGAACAAACACTTTTCTTCTCTCCCGCGGGAGCAACTTGCAAACAACAATACAAAATTTTATGTTATCAAAAGAAAGGAGGGAACTTTTGAAAATGTGTCCCCCTTTCTCATACAAAAGGTAATATCGGGCTTAATCGGGGAAGTCAAAGGTATCCGTAAGTTGCGTTCAGGTGACTTACTAGTAGAGGTTGCAAACTCCACGCAAGCAGCAATGCTAAATAAGATGCGGTCGTTAGCAAATTTTGAGGTAACTGTATCGCCTAACAATAACTTAAATTTTTCTCAAGGTGTGATTTCCGCAAGGGATTTGTTGTACTCACCGACAGATGAGATTCTGGAAAACTTGCAAAGTCAGAAGGTCTGTGCGGTCAAACGCATTACTGTCAGAAGAGATGGTAAAGTTATCGAAACTAAGCATCTCATTCTGACTTTTGCGACGCCAGACCTCCCAGCAACGTTAAAGTTGCATACCTAAATCTACCTGTCCGGCCTTATATACCGAATCCCTTGAGATGTTTTCAGTGCCAACGTTTTGGGCACTCGAGAAATGCTTGCAGGGGCAAACTGACTTGCGCTCACTGCGCAGCAGTGGGTCACGATAATTCGACCTGCACAGCAAAGGAGGTTTGTGTCAACTGTAAAGGTGACCATCCCTCCTATTCTCGTAGCTGTCCTCAATGGGTACTCGAAAAAGAAATAACCACCTTGAAAGTGAAAAATAAAGTTTCTTACCCTGAGGCTAGAAAAATAGTTACCCCTCGCACACCGCAACCTGGAATGAGTTATGCAGCTTCTACAAAAAATGTCACCAGAACTATTAGCACTCAAACGGATACTATGTCACTCCCTGTTACAAGATTACCCCAAACTAACATTGAAAGGCCAAAATCTACATCTCCAATCATTAGAAGAGCTCCTTTGGCTAAATCCAGAGGAGTTAAATCCTCTAAATTAAAATCCGCAAATTAGGGTTTCCGCAAATCCTCCTTATCCACCCGTAGAGCCATGACCCTGGAGGCTGATGCTGTCTTCCTTCATCCCTCGGACGATAATTTATCGTTCGAGGAAATGATCGAGGACTCGCCTTCCAGCTCCGGGGGAGGAGCTTTTCTATTTAAAAAATAACTTCCTTTGTTTCTTGGAACTGCCATGGTTTAAGATCACATCTTGATGACATCAAGTCTATTTCATCAGCTTATAACCCCGCATGTATAGCACTTCAGGAAACTTTCCTGAAGTCTAACAATAATATTTCTATGCGTGGGTTTCAATGCTTCAGAAAAGACTGTGGTGACGATGGTGCAGTGTCTGGAGGTGTTTGTATATTAACATCGAATAACTTCCCCAGCACTGTCCATCCATTAAATAATACCCTACAGGCTGTAGCTATAAGAATGCATACAACTTGCTTAATAACAGTCTGTAGTTTATATTTGCCACCACACGATGTCATCCGCCAAGAAGAACTGGATAAAATAGTTGATCAGCTGCCTACACCATTTTTGTTAGTAGGTGACTTTAACGGACATTATTCTTTGTGGGGAAGTAGTGATACGAATTCTCGCGGTCGTCAGATAGAGCAGTTTATTTCTGATAACTGTCTCTGTCTGATAAATACCGACGAGAAAATATATTTCCACACACCCACAAGAACATTTCATTCTCTCGATCTCGCCATTTGTACCCCCTCACTTCTGCCATTGTTAAATTTAACAGTGGGGAATGATCTGCATAATAGCGATCATTTCCCTCTCGTCATCTCCCAGGCTGGAGGTACTAGTGTAGAACAACGTCTACCTACGTACGTGTACAGTCGGGCAGATTGGCCTTTATTTACACAATTGGCAGTTGTTGATTATAATATGGTGATGATCGATGATATTGATAATGCCGTTCAAAAAGTCACCGAAACAATTATAGGTGCAGCTGATGCTTCTATACCTAAAAGTTCTTCTATAACAAAAAGGCGTTGCAAACCATGGTGGAACAAAGAATGTCAACAAACATATAAAATACAAAGGAAGTTATGGGGGTTGTTTCGGAGGTACCCCACAACGGAGAATCTTATTGCCTTTAAGAGAGCAAAAGCTTTAGCTCGCAGAGCTCGTCGTCGAAGTCAGAAGGAATCCTGGTCTCGCTATGTCTCTTCAATTACACCTTCCACATCCAGCAAGCAGTTATGAAGAAAAGTTAAAGCAGCCAATGGTATTTATACAGAATTTTCAATTCCTGTTTTGAAAACCGGAGCTGCTATATACTCTTCTCCTATGGATATTGCTAACGTCTTTGGTGAAACATTTGCTAGCGTTTCCAGCTCTAAATCTTACAGTCCTTCGTTTTTAAAGACAAAGAGTCGAGCTGAGCAAACATCAATCCGTTTCAACCAAAGACAAGCTTTTCCTTACAACTGCGAATTTCGGATGTTGGAATTGAAGCGAGCATTACAGCAGGCTAACAATACCAGCCCAGGACCAGACGGAATCAGCTATCAAATGCTTCGACATTTAGGTCCAGATTCCCTGTTGAACTTATTATATTTGTTCAATAGGATCTGGACTGAAAATGCATTTCCAACAAGTTGGAGCGAAGCTATAGTGATTCCTGTCCTTAAGTCTGGTAAGGATCCTTCGAATCCTTCACATTATCGACCAATAGCTCAGACGAGTTGCCTTTGTAAAACTCTCGAACGTATGGTCAACGCCCGTCTCGTATATGTCTTAGAAGAAAATAAATGTATTCATGTAAATCAGAGTGGCTTCCGTAAAGGGAGATCCACTCTAGATAACATAACTTATTTGGAAACCCAAATCCGCAACGCTTTTGTGCGGAGAAATCATCTGGTTTCCATCTTCTTTGACATCGAGAAGGCATACGACCGTAGGTGGCGATATGGTATTCTCCGTAAATTATATGATTTTGGCTTTCGGGGAAATCTTCCGATATTCCTTCAGAATTTCTTATGCTCTTGAGTTTTTATAGTTCGTATTGGACACCTTTTGTCCAATACTTTTATTCAAGCCGAGGGTGTTCCCCAAGGCTCTATTTTAAGTCCAACAATTTTTAATTTATTCATAAGTCATATTCTCCATCTTGTATCACCTTCGGTTTATGGCACAATGTATGTAGATGACCTGCAAATATCTTGCCAAGGATCAAACATGCGATTAATTGAGAGGCAACTACAAACATCTGTTAATAAAATAGCTGCATGGTGTGCAGAGAATGGCTTTACATTATCTCCTAGCAAGAGCTGTTGTGTCCATTTCTGCAAGAAGACCAGCATTCATAACGATCCTGTTATCAAATTGAACAACACTTCAATACCTGTAGTCAACGAGATCAAATTTCTTGGTGTGATATTTGACCAAAAATTGACCTTTCTTCCGCATGTTTTACATCTGCGGAAGAAGTGTGAGCGATCGCTTAATATCCTCAAGGTGTTATCAAATACATCTTGGGGTGCTGATCGCTTGTCACTGCTTCGTGTCTATCAATCAATTGTTTTGTCTCGTATTGACTACGGATGTGTTGTCTATGGATCTGCTAGGTCTTCTGTCTTACGCAGATTGGATACTGTACATCACTCTGCTTTGAGAATATGTTCAGGCGCATTCCGCACATCACCCGTCCAGAGTCTTTATGCTATCTGTCATTAATTGCCTTTAGACCTGAGACGGATGCAGCTGTCTCTCAATTATTACGCAAAGGTCATGTCTGACCGACAGCATCCTTTGCGTTCCTTGGCCATTTCTCCTGCATTAGAGAGACTATATGATGCTCGACTATACAGCATCCAACCTTTTCTCACTCGAACTAAAGATCAACTCTATTTGACAGACCTACATGATGTCCGTTTTATTAAAATGGACTTTCAATCACATCCACCCTGGTACGATCCACAGATAACTAACATTAATCCATTTGCTCAATATACAAAATCGCACACAACCTCTACAGTTTTTCAACAGCTTTATCTATCTCATCGCTGTCAGTATTCATCATACACGCCTGTATTCACGGATGGTTCAAAAACTGCAGGACATGTTGGCTGTGGCATATTTTATGCTGATACCAGTCATGGTTACAGCCTCCATATGTCCTGCTCCGTCTTTACCACTGAAGCAACGGCTATCTATCAAGCCCTTCAGCTAGTGAATACAGAGCAGTTTAATAAAATCTGCAAGTATACTGACAGTTTAAGTGTTTTAGAAGCGTTGGAAAACTATAATAATTGTCATCCAGTTGTGTCCAAGATTTTCGGAGCATTGGATTCCCTTGCTGGCAAGGGCTATAACATCATATTCTGTTGGATCCCAGGTCATGTAGGTCTCGAGGGAAATGAAAAGGCGGATGCAGCTGCTAAAGCTGCATCGTCCTTACTTCATTTATCTGTCCCTCTTTTCGACGTGAGAAGGGTTGTAAAAAGATTTGTTAAATCCCTCTGGCAGGAGTTATGGAGTATGCAGGTCTCCAACAAATTACGTGCCATATTTCCATACCTCATTCCATTATCAGTTTTACCGTTACGAAGTGCCGATGTTCGATTAACTCGCCTTCGTATCGGACACACACGTTTCACACACAGACATTTATTTTTAAGTGAATTAATTCCATGGTGTGAAACGTGTGATGAACCATATACAATATATCATATTTTAATTTCATGTCATGATTTTAACAGAGAACGCTTACACTTTTTTAATACTGATTTTTTAACTTTATTTGATTTGTTGGGGGCACCACCCCACAGAAACCTATTTGCCTTTTTAAGGGCAATAGGTTTTTTAAATTTTATTTAATTAATATTTTATATTTGTATAAATATATTTAAACATTTACTTTCCATTTTATTAAGTTTTATATACAGATGATTTTAATAATTGTTTATGCAAAAATTATATTTTTTTAAAGAATTTTAAAGTTGTTTGGGTTAAAAAAAAATTAAATAAGAAACTATATAAATAAATAAATTAATTAATGCAAAATAAAATACTGTCTTGGCGCAGCTTGTCCATTTTTGGACCTTGCGCCATAAAACCCAACCCAACAACAACAACATTAAGACCTTTCGCAGTCTGTAAAAGCTGCATATATGAATTTACCCGTCCGGCCTTACATACCAAATATCTTGGTTATGTTATCAATCCCAATCAATCATATCGTTCGAGGAGATGTCAGATGACATGCCTTCCAGCTCCGGGAGAGGAGCTTTTCAAATTAAAAAATAACTTCCTTTGTTTCATGGAACTGCCATGGTTTGCGATCCCATCTTGATGACATCAAGTCTATAATAACAGTTTGTAACCCGGCATGTGTAGCACTTCAGGAAACTTTCCTGAAGTCCTCCATTAACATTGCCTCACGGTAATCTTAATTTTTCACGTGGCGTCATATCAGCTAGGGATTTGTTAAACACGCCGACGGCAGAGATTCTAGAAAATCTGCTTCATCAAAAGGTCTGTGGTGTCAAGTCAGAAGAGAAGAGAATTTAATTTATACCAAACAACTCATTCTGACATTTGCGACCCCAGACCTTCCAAAATATGTCAAAGCAGCATACATGAATTTACCCGTCAGGCCATACATTCCAAACCCACTGAGATGTTTTCAGTGCAAGCGTTTCGGAGACTCGAAGAGTGCTTGCAGGGGTAAAGTCACCTGCATTCGCTGTGCGGTGGTTGACCACGATAGTTTGAACTGCAATGCAAAGGAAAGGAGTGTCAACTGCCATGGTGGACCACCCATCCTACTCTCGAAGTTGTCCACACTGGATACTCGAAAAAGAAATAGCCACGGTTAAGATTAACCAAAAAATATCCTATTCTGAGGCCAGAAAAATAGTCCTTCATGAACTCCAAAAGGTCGAGTTAGTTATGCAACCGCCACAAGGAAAGTATGTAAATCCAGCTGCGCCCAAACAGATCCCCAGATAACATATTCAACATTACCCCAGATTCTTACTCCAAAAACAAAACCCTCCGTCTTCACTATAATCAAAAGAAAAGCTCCACTAGCTAAATCAAAAGCCATGAAGTCTCATAAACTAAAATCATCTAAGGAGGGCCTTTGTAAGGCCACCTTATCCACCCGTAAAGCTTTGTCCCTTGAAACTGACGCGGTTTCTCTTCATCCCTCACTTCACCCTACCTAACCTACCAGATTATGACATATCGTACGAGGAGATGTCAGATGACATGCCTTCCAGCTCCGGGAGAGGAGCTTTTCAAATTAAATAATAACTTCCTTTGTTTCATGGAACTGCCATGGTTTGCGTTCCCATCTTGATGACATCAAGTCTTTAATGTCAAACTATCACCCCGCAGTCGTAGCTCTTCAGGAATCTTTCCTGAAATCTACAAATAACATTACTCTGCGTGGGTTTAAATGCTTTCGCAAAGACTGTGGTAAGGATGGTGCAGTGTCTGGAAGTGTTTGTATACTAACATCTAATAATTTTCCCAGCACTGTCCATCCAATAAATACTACTCTACAGGCTGTAGCTCTAAGAATCTACACAACGTGCTTGATTACAGTCTGTAGCTTAGATTTGCCACCACATGATGTCATCCACCAAGAGGAACTTGATAAACTAGTTAATCAGCTGCTTAAACTTTGTTTGTTATTAGGTGACTTTAACGGACATAATTCTCTGTGGGGAAGTGATGATATTGATTGTCGCGGTCGTCAGATAGAGCAATATATTTCTGATAATTGTCTCTGTCTCATCAATACCAACGAGAAGACATTTTTTCAAATACCCACAAGAACATTTCATTCTCTCGATCTCGTCATTTTACACCCTCACTTCTGTCATTGTTAAATTTAACAGTAGGGAATGATTTATATAACAGCGATCATTTCCCACTCGTCATCTCCCAGACTGGTGGTAGTAGTGTAGCACAACACCTACCTACTTACGTGTACAGTCGGGAACATTGGCCTTTATTTACAGAATTGGCAGTCGTTGATGATAAAATGGTTATGATCAATGATATTGATGAAGCCGTTCACAAAGTCACTGAAAAAACAATAAATGCAGCTAATACAGCAATACCTAAAAGTTCTTCTATACTAAAAAGGCGTTTCAAACCATGGTGGAACGTTCAATGCCAAGAAACTTATAAAAAACAAAGGAAGTTATGGGGGTTATTTTGGAGGTACCTCACAACGGAGAATATTATTGCCTTTAAGAGAGCAAAAGCATTAGCTCGCAGAACTCGTTGTCGAAGTCAGAAGGAATCCTGGTCTCTCTATCTTTCTTCAATAAATTCTTCCATATCCAGTAAGCAGAAGAGTGAAGGCAGCGAATGGTATTTATAGGGAATTCTCTATTCCTGTTTTAAAAACCGGAGCTTCTATAGACTCTTCTCCCAAAGATATTGCTATAATGTTCTTGGTGAAACTTTTGCCAGTGTCTCAAGCACCGACTCTTATAGTCCTTCGTTCCTAAGGATCAAGAGTCGAGCTGAAAGAACACCAATTCGTTTCAATCATGGACAATCTTTGCCTTATAACAACGAAATTCGGATGTTGGAACTGTAGAAAGCATTGAAGCAGGCCAATAACACCAGTCCAAGTCCAGATGGAATCAGTTATTACATGCTTCAACATTTAAGTCCAAATTCCCTATCGAACTTATTGTATTTGTTCAATAGGATTTGGACGGAAAATAAATTTCCATCTATGTGGAATGAAGAAATAGTGAATCCAATTCTGAAGCTTCGTAAGGATCTTTCAGAACCTTCACGTTATCGGCCAATAGCTCTGACCAGCTGCTTATGTAAGACTCGTATATGTCTTGCAAAAGAATAAATGTATTCCTATGAATGAGAGTGGCTTCCGTAAAAGCAGATCCACCCTAGACAGTATAACATATTTGGAGACACAGATTCGCAACGCTGTTGTGCGAAGAAATCATCTGGTCTCCATTTTCTTTGACATAGAGAAGGCGTACGACCGTACGTTGCGATATGGAATTCTCCGTACGTTATATAATTTTGGATTCAGGGGTAATTTGCCGATATTTCTAAAAACGTTTTACGTTTTTCCCGTGTTTTTAAAGGACGTTTTGGTCACCTTTTGTCCAATACTTTTATTTAAGCTTATGGTGTACCCCAACGCTCCATTTTAAGTGTAACCCTTTTTAACTTGTATATAAGCAACATTTTACATCACCTGTCATCTGCAGTTCATGGAACTTTATATGTTGATGACCTGCAAATATCATGTAAGGGGTCTAATATGCGATTAATTGAGAGACAATTACAAACTGATGTAAATAAATTAGCTGCATGGTATGCTGAAAATGGCCATACTCTTACTCCTGGCAAAAGTAGTTGTGTCCACTTTTGCAGAAAGACAAACCTTCATAATGATCCAGTAAATTGCATACATAATGCACCAATACCAGTGATCAATGCGGTAAAATTCCTTAGAGTGATATTCGAAAAAAAAATTTACTTTTCTTCCACAATTTTATACCTGCGGAAGAAGTGTCAGCGAACGCTTAATATCCTCAAGTATATCTTGGAGTGAAGATCGCACTTCATTCCTTCGGGTTTATAAATCCCTAATTTTATCCCGCATTGACTACGGATGTGCTGTGTATGGATCTGCTAGGTCCAACATCCGAAATTCGCAGTTGCTAGGAAAAGCTTGTCTTTGGTTGAAACGGATTGATGTTCGCCCAGTTCGACTCTTTGTCCTTAAAAACGAAGGACTATAAGAGTCAGAACTTGAGACGATAGCAAATGTTTTACCAAAGACGTTCGCAATGTCCATAGGAGAAGAGTATATAGCAGCTCCGCTTTTTAAAATAGAAATTGCAAATTCACTAGAAATACCATTGGCTGCATTTACTTTTCTCCGTAACTGCTTACTGGATATGGAAGATGTTATAGAGGATACATAGTAGGACCAGGATTCCTTCTGACTTCGACGACGAGCTTTGCGAGCTTATACTTTCGCTTTCTTAAATGCAATAAGAGTCTCTGTTGTGGGGTACCTTCAGAATAACCCCCATAGGTTCCTTTGTTTTTTATTTGTTTGTTGGCAATAAATGTTCCACCATGGTTTGCAACGCCATTTTTGTGTAGAAGAATTGTCAGGTATTGTAGCATTATTGGGCTTATAATTGTTTAGTGACTTTATGAACGGCATTATCAATATTCTCGATCGTAACCATTTTATCATCAACGACTGCGAATTGGGTAAATAACGTCCAATCAGCCAGACTGTACACATAAGTAGGTATGCATTGCTGCAAACTACTACATCCAGTCTGGGAGATGACGAGAGGGAAATGATCGCTGTTATGCAGATCATACCCTACTGTTAAATTTAACAGTGGCAGAAGTGAGGGAGAAAAAATAGCAAGTTGTTGTTGTTGTTGGGTTGGGTTTTGTAGCGCAAGGTCCAAAAAGGACAAGCTGCGCCAAAAATTAAGCATTAAAGAAAATTTATAAATTTTAGGCAAAACCCAATCTCAACATTAAAAGATTAAAATACAAAAATAAATGTATATATTTAATTTAAAATCCAAGAAAAGCATAAATATATAAAAGTAAAATAAAAATCAACAAATTTAAATAAAATTAAGGAAACCAATTTCCCTTAAAAAGGAAAAAAGGTTTCGGTGGGGAGACTCCCCCACTAAATCATACATGGTTAAAATGTCAGTTTGAAAATATTTAAAACGGTAAAGGTTAAAATTAGCACATGAAATTAAAATATGAGAAACAGTATATGGTTCATCACACGCCTCACACCAGGGATTTAATTCATTTAAAAACAAATGTCTGTGTGTGAAACGTGTGTGTCCGATACGAAGGCGAGTCAAACGAACATCGGCACTTCGTAACATTAAAACTAATGAAGGGATGACGTATGGAAATAAGGCACGTAGTTTGTTGGAGACCTGCATATTCCAGTACTCCTGCCATAGAGAAGCAACAAAGTTTTTAACAACCTTTCTCACATCAGTAAGAGGGACAGATGGATGATGTACAGCCGATGCATATTTAGCAGCTGCATCAGCCTTATCATTACCCTCCAGACCTACGAGACTTGGGATCCAACAGAATTTAATATCATATCCCTTGCCAGCAAGGGAATCTACAGTTTGGAAAATTTTGGACACAACAGGATGATTATATGTATTCGAATTTTTCAACACTTCTATAACACTCAAGCTGTCAGTGTATACGCAAATTTTATAGTAATTTTCTGTATTCACGAGCTGAAGAGCTTGGTATATTGCCACAGCTTCAGCAGTAAAGATGGAGCAGGACGTATGGAGGTTGTAGCCGTAATTCCTATTATTGAAGAAAATGCCACAACCAACATGTCCTGCAATTTTTGATCCATCCGTGAATACAGGCGTATAAGAAGAATACTGACAGCGATGTGAATAAAAAAGCTGTTGAAAAATCGTAGGAGTTGTGTCCGATTTCCGAAACTGAGCAAAGTTATTAATTATGGATATCTGTGGATCAAAACAAGGTGGATGTAAAAGTAAGTCCGTTTTAATAAAACGAACATTACATAGGTATGACAAGAAAAGATGACTTTTAATACGAGTGAGAAAAGGTTGGATGCTATACAAGCGAGCATCATACAATCTCTTCAATGCAGGAGTAAAAGCCAAGGAACGTAAAGGGTGTTGTCTATCAGACATGACCTTAGCGTAATAATTGAGAGACAGCTGCATTCGTCTCAGGTCTAAAGGCAGTTGTTGACAAATGGCATAAAGACTCTGGACGGGTGATGTGCGGAATGCGCCTGAACAGATTCTCAAAGCAGAGTGATGCACAGTGTCCAATCTGCGTAAAACTGAAGATCTAGCAGATCCATACACAACACTACCGTAGTCAATACGAGATAAAATGAGTGCTTGATAGACTCGAAGGAGTGAATAGCGATCAGCACCCCAAGATGTATTTGAAAGCACCTAGAGGATATTAAGCGATCGCTCGCACTTCTTCCACAAATATAAAACATGCGGAAGAAAAGTCAACTTCCGGTCAAACAAAACACCAAGAAGTTTGATCTCGTTGACCACCGGTATTTGTGTGTTGTTTAGTATGATAACAGGATCATTGTGAAGACTAGTCTTCCTGCAGAAATGGACACAGCAGCTCTTGCTAGGAGATAGTGTGAAGCCATTCTCTGCACACCATGCAGCTATTTTATTAACAGATGTTTGTAGTTGTCTCTCAATTAAACGCATGTTCGATCCTTGGCAAGATATTTGCAGGTCATCCACATACATAGTGCCATGAATTGAAGGTGATAAAAGATGAAGGATGTGAGTAATGTATAAATTAAAAATAGTGACACTTAAAATAGAGCCTTGGGGTACACCCTCGGCTTGAATAAAAGTATTGGATGTAGAGCTTGAAAAAATAGCAAGATCGAGAGAATGAAATGTTTTTGTGGGTACTTGGAAGTATATCTTCTCGTTTGTATTAAGCAGACAAAGACAGTTATCAGAAATATACTGCTCTATCTGGTGACCACGAGAATTAAAATCATCATTTCCCCACAAAGTATTATGTCCGTTAAAGTCACGAAATAACAAATTTGGAGTCGGCAGCTAATCAACCAAATAATCAAGTTGCTCTAGTCAGATAACATCACGTGGTTGCAAATGCAAACTTAGGGTTGTTAAAAGATTTGTTAATTCTCTCTGGCAGGAGTCTGCTTGCCATCTTTCCATACCTCATCTCTTCATTAGTTTTACCGTTACGAAGTACTGATGTCAGATTGACTCGCCTTGGTATCGGACATTCACGTTTCATACATAGACATTTGTTTCTAAATGAATTAAATCCATGGTGTGAAACATGTGATGAACCATTTATTGTATTTCATATTTTTATTTCATGCCCCAATTTTAACTCCTTCCGTTTTATATTTTTTCAAACCGATATTTTAACTCTTTATAATTTGGTGGGGGAGCCACCCCAAGCATTCGTTTCTGAAGCTTTGAAATCCACGTATAATGATGTTAATCGAAGACTTCAGGAAAGTTTCCTGAAGTCTTCGATTTTCGAAGTCAGGAAAGTTTCCTGAAGTGCTATATATGCGGGGTAATAAGCTGATATAATAGACTTGATGTCATTAAGATGGGAGCGCAAACCATGGCAGTTCCAACAAATAAAGGAAGTTATTTTTTTAAATTGAAGAGCTGCTCCTGTGGAGCTGGAAGGCGAGTCTTCAAACATTTCTTCGAGCGATACATTATCGTCCTAGGGATGAAGAGAGACAGCATCAGCTTCCAGGGATAAATGGCTCTACGGATGGATAAGAAGGATTTTCGTGGACCCTACATTGCAGATTTTAATTTCTAGGCCTTAACACCTCTAGATTTAGCCAAACCTCTTTTAAATAATGAAGATGTTGATTTTGGTCTTTCAATTGATGCTCGTTGTAACCTCATTACAGGAAGTGGCAGGGTATCCGTATGTGTGCTTGAACATTTAGTGACTTTTTCTGCTGCTGTTGCATAACTCATTCCAGGCTGTGGCCTACGAGAGGCAACAATTTTCCTAGGCTCAGGATAGGTTATACTGTTATTGACCTTTAACGTGGTGATTTCTTTTTCGTATACATTTTTAGTTGACACATGCCTTCTTCGCTGTGCAGTTCGAACTATCATGGCCAACTACCACGCAGTGAGGACAGATAAGTTTGCCTCTTCCAGCTTTTCTCGAGTGTCCAAAACGCTGGCATTGGGATTTGGCAATGCAAGGGATTTGGAATGTGTTGTCAGACGGGTAAATTCAAAAACGCAACATTTATTTTGTCAGGAAGGCCTGAGGTCGCAAATGTCAGAATGAGATGTTTAGTGTCAATGAACTGCCAATCTTTTCTGACACTTATGTGTTCAACTCCACAGACCTTTTGACTTTTCAATTTATCAAGAATTTCATCTGTCGAAGTGCTTAACAAATCCCTTGTGAAAAATTTAAATTTCATTGAGGCAGGAAAGTCACCTCTATATTTGCCATCAATTGCATGTTTATTATTTTAGCTGCCTGAGTAGAGTTAGCAACCTTTATCAATAAGTCACCTGATCTTAATTTCTCGATAACCTTTACTTCTCCTATTAAAACCCGATATTACTTTTTGGATGAGAAAAGAGGACATTTTTTTAAAACAACCCACTTTTCTTTTAAGTATAAAATATTTACAATTCGATTCATTTAATAAATTATTCCATGGGAGAAAATATAATATTTTGTTTTCCGTAATATTAATTTAAAATTTCGGAACCTGAACGCACCACCCACCACCTAGTGCAGACCAGCTCCATCAGTGCTAGGTTTACATGGATTACATGGATGTACTGTGAGCGTATAGGACTAGCCAAGTCCTATACGCTCACAGTACATCCATGTAATGGCCGCAACTCTTAACGAGTCATCCAGCAGATGTACCGATCGCTTCATCCATAAAGCCGATTGGTGTGCTGAGGACCACAACACACCTCCCATTTACCTGAAGCAAAGGCCAAAGTAATGTGTTGGCATCTGGGGTCTCAATTACCAGGACCCTCCTTTCCAAGGATACGATTATCCACGCATGGGAAACACGTGGGTGATTTAGTCCCCAAGAGAAGCTAACAGAACGGCGACAGCTGCTCAAGGGGAGACCTCAATCTCATGAGAGGAATTCACAATGAGGGAGAAAATGAAGGAAAAGTAGAAGAGTAGGGAAGAGAAGCCTACCCACAAGAACATTTCATTCGTTAGATCTGGCCATTTGTCCCCCCTCACTTCTGCCATTGTTAAAATTGTTTGTAGGGAATGGTCTGCATAATAGCGATCATTTCCCACTCGTCATCTCCCAGACTGGAGGTAGTAGTGTGCAGCAACGTGTACCTACTTACGTGTACAGTCGGGCAGATTGGACGCTTTTTACACAATTGGCAGTTGTTGATGATACTATGGTCATGATCCGAAATATAAATGAGGCCGTTGAAAGGGTCACGAAAACCATTAATTTCTGAGATGACTTTAATACCTTTGTCATATAAACTTTTTAATTTGGATATTTCGTTTTAAAATTTTTAAAATATAATCGTTATGGATAATTGAATCTATTCAGAAATTTTCTGAAATATAGAATTCCTGGTAAAAAATATTAAATTCAATAACTTTCTTTTTTCCTAAGAATTGAGAAAGCATTTGAGATTAAAATCAAAACAGATCTTTAATTTTATCTTAACGGAATGTTTTCTTAATTCCTTTCCAAAAGCTATGAAATTGTGTATAACATATGGAAAGTTGCAATATACTGTCCGGAAATGAAGCAACTCATAAATTTGCTGTTCTCTTGAAGACTAAGGTTCATTAAGTAAAACAAATTAAGTGAAATGGAAGTTTTAAATATATAGATATCTATTTATCTTGAATACGTGCTGAAAGATGTTTTTAAGTAAAAGCCATACACAATTCAGATAAATTTGACAAAACAGCTAAGAAATTTCTAATTTTTAACTAACATTTTAATCTACATCTAAATTACATTAGTTTATTTATTAGTTTTAGTTACATTACATTAGTTGTGGTGAAAATTTAACCGGTTTTATTAGTTCTCAAAGTCCATCAATGAAATATAAAAAATTATAATGTTTCCTGAACTTGCACAAAAGGTTTGCTTAACTTCCTTTAACTTTAATTTTGTTCTAAAAGATTTGTTATTAATAGAGTCTATTAACAAGCAACGAAATCATGACTGAAAATTTAAAAACTTAATCGTACTTCCGATTCATGAATCTTTGTAAAATAACAAAAAAATACTAAGTAAGGTAGAAAATTGCTTTTAATTTTTTTTTGTCCAGTTCAGTATTATGATGGACATATATTCCTAAAAAATAAATATTTTAATAGTAAACTCTAGACAACTGAACTATTCTGTTGAAAATAGTTTTAGGAACTTTATAGCACTTAGAATTTTTATTTATTTTATATTTCTTTAGCTCAGTAACATAAAATTATTATTGCAAAATATGTAAGAATTGAAAAATTTTATGCATATTATTTTATGATAATTTTATGTTTCTCTATGATTTGTGATTTAAAGGGAAAATAATCGAGGTCTTTCTAAAAAGTATTCATATGCTACATTAACTTTATATAATGAAAAATAAAATTTACAATGGAGTAATCAATAATGTAAAAATATTTTGAATTTGGTTAATATTATTTATTTCATTACACCGAGATACATTTTCAATCCTCAAAACTTATTTTCAGTAACTTAAAATATTTATTCTTGGCCTCCAACAGACAATAGCTTTCACCATACGTTTCCTTTTTCTGTGTCCACCAAATTGATTTACATGACGTGAATGAAAACTAGTCATAAAAATGAAAATTCCCAGTTGTTCGTGCAAAAACATTTCATAATGTGAATAACATTTGACGCTTTTTTGCATGTACCCATTGCTTCATACGTTGTTTCTCAGATGAAATTGGCATTCATCAACAATTGACTGATTCTCACGATGGCCGGAAGTTGCTATGACACCAGAAACACAACTTTAGTCGTGCATGGTTTGCCATCAAGATTCGGGCTGGCTGTTACAATCTATTTATATGTTCACTCGAGCATTTGAACGATGTGCTCGTTCTGGTTGTTGATTTCTGACAATTTTGTTATTGGCCATTTTCTAAATAGAAAATTATATTTTCTGTTTGAAAAGTGCCAATACTTAAGGAAATGTCTCGGGAGTATAATTTCGGTTTTTCCCGTGGTTTTAAATATTTAGTTGGTTTTATTCACTGTTTGCATATTATTCGGGTAGCTATTTCTGAAATACGAAACCATCAAACTAGGTAAACTGTCTTGTTGTTTTCAAGGAGAGTTAGGTGCTAAGGTTGATACATGAGCAAGCATTTTTTATAAATTTCCTCTTCCGAAAGAATGTTGAATCTAATGGATTTTTCAACAATACAACCCTTCGTTGAGTCACTTATCAAACTCGTTAATTTTCTAATGTCAGCCTCACAACATTAGATTACCACCACCTATAGAATCTTGGATTTCTTTGTTTTACGTTACCTTTTTCAAACAAAACTTTCTCGGCATATTTATAATTCATAATATATATCACGATTAATAAATTAGTTAGATTTTATGTCATCAAACATTACTCTCTCTTTGAAATAAAGAACATCATTCAGATTTTGTATTTTTTATTAGTAAATGTTCTTAAGGGGACTATTTCCTAAAAATAAATATGAAATGAGCTTCAGCGTCATCTAGCACAGTTGTTTTGGGGTGGTCACTCTTACAGAGAATGACCCCTCAGGGGGTTTACTTTCTTTAAGTAAACACGAGTGTCAGGATCCAGAGGTACCCTAGTGATCTGTTCACTTTTTTCCTTTCTTCTCTTCTCTTTCCTTCTGTGCTTTTCTTCCTTTTCTCCCTCAATGTGGTTGCCTCTCATGAGGTTGAGGGTTCCCCTTGAGCAGCTGTCACTGCTCTGTTGCTAATAGCTATTCTTGGGGATTAATCAACCACGTGTTTGCCATGCGTGAAAACCCGTGTCCCTGGAAAGAAGGATCCTAGTAATTGAGGCGCCCCCCCCCCCGAAACCAACATATTACTTTGGCCTCTGTTTCAGGTAAACGGGAGGTGTGTTGTGGTCCTCAGCACATCAATCGGCTTTATGGATCTAGTGATCGGTACATCTGTTGGATGACTCGTTAAGGGTGGAGGTCATCACAGAGATGTACTGTGAGCGTATATGACTTGACTAGCACTGGTGCAGCTGGTCTGCATCCCTTGTTGGACTCGGTGGTGGGTGGGGCGGTCAGGTCCCAAAATTTTAATTTAAATAAATGGAAAATAAGAATAAGTCATTCCTTCCACTGGAGCAAAAATTGAGTTATTTAAATTGTAAGCATTTCATTATAAAAAGAAAGGAGGAAAGCTTTGAAAATGTATCCTTCTTTATAATTGAAAAAGGAATATCGGCCACTGTAGGAGGGGTGAAAAATATTCGAAAGGTGCGATCGGGTGATATTAAGATTGAGGTTGCGAATGCTGTTAGGCAAATATAATAAAAATGTGATTTCTAGCAAATTTAGAGGTAATGGTGTCGCCACATGGTAGGCTGAACTTTTTACGTGGTGTTATTTTCGCGAGAGATTTGCTGTTTACGCCGGCGGATGAAATTCTGGAGAATTTGCAAAACCAGAAGGTCTGTGCTGTTGAACGCATCACAGTCAGAAGAGATGGGCATTTCATTAATACTAAACATCTCATTCTGACTTTTGCGACTCCACACCTTCCGCAGTCTGTAAACGCTGCATATATGAATTTGCCCGTCCGGCTTTACATACCAAATCCCTTGCGATTTTTTCAGTGCCAACGTTTCGGACACTCGAGAAATGCTTGCAGATGCAAACTGACTTGCGCTCATTGCCCAACAGTTGGCCACGATAGTTCGACTTGCACAGCAAAGGAGACGTGCGTGAACTGTCACGGTGACCACCCCTACTTTTCCCGAAGTTGTCCAACATGGGTACTTGAAAAGGAATTCACCACTTTAAAGATCACGACGAAGTGCTCATACCCTGAGATCCGACGACAATTTACCTCTCGAGGCCATAAAGCTGGAGTAACCTACGCAGCCGAAACAAAAAAGATCACCAGAACGATATGCACACAAATAAAAATGATATTACCTCTCTTGGATAAATTAAAACCAATTAAACAAACTCAAAAGCAAAAAGTATTAAAATCTCCTAATTTTAAAAGAGCTTCAATATCAAAATCAAAGGCATTTAAGGCTTTCAATTTAAAATCTTCAAAGGAGGGATCTACTAGACCCTCCATATCCACCGTAAAACCTTATCCCTAGAGGCTGACGTTGTCTCTCTGCATGCCTCGGACGCGGAGATATCGTTCGAGGAGTTGTCGGATGACATGCATTCCTGGAGAAAAGCTCCTCAAATTGAACAATAACTTCTTTGTTTCGTAGATCTGCCATGGTTTACGATCACATCTTGACGACATGAAGTCTATGACAACAGCTTATATCCCCGCATGTGTAGCACTTCAGGAAACTTTCCTGAAATCTTCCCTTAACATTTCTATGCGTGGGTTGAAATGCTTTAGAAAAGACTGTGGTGATGATGGTGCAGTGTCTGGTGGTGTTTGTATATTAACATCCATTAACTTCCCCAGCACTATCCATCCATTAAATACTACTCTACAGGCTGTAGCTGTGAGAATTCACACAACATATTTGATTAGTCTGTAGTTTGTACTTACCACCACATGATGTCATCCACGGAGAAGAGTTTGATACATTAGTTGATCGGCTGCCTACACCATTTTTGTTATTAGGTGACTTTAACGGCCGTAATTCTTTGTAGGCAAATGGTGATACAAATTCTCGTGGTCGTCAGAGCAGTTTATTTCTGATAACAGTCTCTGTCTGATAAATACAGGCGAGAAAACATATTTCCAAACGCCCAGAAGAAAATTTCATTCTCTCGATCTCGCCATTTGTTTTCCAATACTCCAGCCGTTGTTAAATTTGAGAGAGGAAATGATTTGCATAGCAGCGATCATTTTCCTCTTGTTATCTCCCAGACTGGAGGTAATAATGTTGGGCGACATCTATCTACTTATATATATTGTCGGAAAAATTCTTTGTTATTTAAACAATTCGCGGTCATTGATGACAAAATGACCATGGTCGAGGATATTGATGATGCTGTTCAAAAAGTCACTGAAACAATAATAAATGTAGTTGATGTAACAATGCCTAAAAGCTCTTATACCACATAGGCGCTGCTAACCATGGTGGAACAATGAATGTCAAAAAACTTATAAAAAACAAGGGAAGTTATGGGGGTTACTTCAAAGTTACCACACAAAAGAGAATTTAATTGCGTTTAGGAAAGCAAGAGCATTAGCTCACAGAGCTCGCCGTCAAAGTCAGAATGAATCTTGGTCTCACTATGTTTCTTCTATAACATCTTCTACGTCCAGTAAGCAGTTGTGAAGAAGAGTTAAAGCAGCCAATGGTATTTATAAGGAATTTTCTATCCCTATTTTAAAAACCGGAGCTGTTATGCACCCTTCTCCGTAGGAAATTGCTAATGTCCTTGGTGAAACTTTTGCTAATGTCTCAAGCATGGACTCTTATAGTCCTTCCTTTTTAAGGACTAAGAGTCCTTAAAAAGGAAGGACTATAAGGAGCTGAGTGAATTCCAATTCGTTTCAATCGGGGACTAGCCTTACCCTACAACTGCAAATTTCGGATGTCAGAATTGAAGAACGCATTACAGCAGACTATTAACGCCAGTTCAGGATCTGATGGAATCAGCTATCTTATGCTTCAAAATTTATGTCCACACTCCCTATTGAAGTCACTACTTTTGTTCAATAGGATCAGGACTGAAAATGAATTTTCATCTCTTTGGACAGAAGCAATAGAGATTCCGATCCTAAAGACTGGTATAGGTCCTTCTAATTCTTTGAACTATCAACGTATAGCTCTGACGAGTTGCTTATGTAAGACTCTCTAACGTATGGTCAATGCTCGTCTCGTATATGTCTTAGAAAAGAATATTTGTATTCATATTTATCAGAGTGGCTTCTATAAAGAAAATTCCACTCTTGATAATATTAAATACTTGAAAACGCAGATCTGCAGTACAATAGTGCGGAGGAATCATCTCGTTTGCATTTTCTTCGACATAGAGAAGGCTTATGAACGTACGTGGCGTTAAGGAATTCTCTGTAGGAATTTTGATTTTTGCTTTCGGGGTAATCTGCCGATATTCCTCCAGAATTTTCTACGCTTCCGTATTTTTAAAATACGTATTGGATCTATTTTTTCTAACACTTTTAATCAATCTGAGGGTGTACCTCAGGGTTCTATTTTAAGCGTCACACTTTTTAGTTTATTCATAAGTAGCATCCTCCATCATTTACCTTAATCAAGTCAAAGTACTTTGTTTGTTAAAGATCTGCAAATATTATGTCAGGGGTCTAATGTGCGATTAATTGAGAGACAATTACAAACTGCTCTAAATAAATTAGCTGCATGGTGTGCTGAAAATGGCTTAACTCTATCTTCTGGCAAGAGTAGTTGTGTCCACTTTTGCAGGAAGACAGGCCTGCAGAATGATCCAGTGATTCACGTCAACAATATACCAGTACTTGTGGTCAATGAGGTAAAATTCCTGGTAACTTTCGACCGATAATCAACTTTTCTTCCGCATATCCTATATCTGCGGAAGAAGTGAGAGCGATAGCTTAATATCCTCAACATATTATCAAATTAATCTTGGGGTGCATATCTCTCATCATTCCTTTGGGTTTATCAATTTTTGATTTTATCTCGCATTGACTACTGGTGTGTTGTGTATAGATCTGCAAGGTCTTCTGTCTTACGCAAATTAGACACTATTCATCACACTACCTTGAGAATATCTTCTGGTGCATTTCGCACATCACCCTCCAGAGTCTATATGTAAATATGTCATCAGTTGTTACTAGACCTGCGACGAATGCAGCAGTCTCTCAATTAGTAAGCTAAGGTTATGTCGACCCCTCATCATCCTCTACATTCCATGATTCCTAATACCTCTCTTAAGAGACTTTATGATGCTCATCCAATAAGCATCCCACCTTATTTCAGTCCAGTAAAGACATATTTTTTAATTACTGTTCCATGTGATTTGTGGATTGAATCATCTTATAACTTCATTCATCTGCCTTGGTATAACCCGAAATTTGCTTTTATTCATTCCTTTGCTCATTATGTAAAATCTGACACAACACCTATTGTCTTTCAACAGCTCTTTTATTATCATCGTTTTCATAATCAATCATACAAATCTGTATTCACAAATTGTTCTAAGTCAGCAGGACATGTTAGCTGTGGCATTTTTGTTAATATTATAACTTACAGCTACAACCTACATTCTTACTGCTGAAGCAACAGTTATTTACCATGCTCTTCAGCATGTGAATACAGATGACTTAATGTGATGACTTAATTGCATTATAGTTGCTTACATACTGTCTGTCTTAGTAAATTATATTTTACAAATAAAATGTTTAACTGAAATTCAATTAATTAGTGATAAAAATATAATAAATATTATCTAATAACAGTTAATGATGAAATAATATTCTTATTAATTAAACTGAAAATATTAACAGAAAGGTATATACTGCATAGTTTTTTCTTTTCTTTTTTTTAATTTATACTGCATGATTATTTTTTTAATTTTTCAAAATACATTAAAAATTTTTACATATTGCAATAATTATTTATTCCCTTTATTACAAAAGAAAACTACATAAAAAGTATTCTTCTATATTAGTTCTACGAAGTGAACTTAAAGTTTTAAATTCTTAGTTCATATTAATTCATGACCACCCTATCAATAATGAGTTTTTTTCAAGCAAACTAGGCGCGAAAAGCCCCTCAGGGGGTTTACTTTCTTTAAGTAAACACGGGTGTCACAATCCCGAGGTGCCCCAGTGATCTTTCCTCTTCTTTTTTTTCTTCTCTTCTCTACTCTTCTGCTTTTTCTTCCTTTTCTCCCTCATTGTGGTTGCCTCTTATGAGGTTGAGGGCTCCCCTTGAGCAGCTTTCGCCACTCTGTTGCTATTAGCTACTCTTGGGGACTAAATCACCCACGTGTTTGCCGTGCGTGGAGACCCGTGTCCCTGGAAAGGAGGGTCCTGGTAATTGAGGCCCCCAGAGACCAACACATTACTTTGGCCTCTGCTTCAGGTAAACGGGAGGTGTGTTGTGGTCCTCAGCACATCAATCGGCTTTATGGATCAAGCGATCGGTACATCTGCTGGATGACTCGTTAAGGGTGGAGGCCATCACAGGGATGTACTGTGAGCGTATAGGATCTGGCTAGCACTGGTTCAGCTGGTCTGCATCCCCTTGTTGGACTCGGTGGTGGGTGGTGCGGTCAGGTCCCGAAATTTTAATAAAAAATTATGGAAAATAGGAAAATGTCTTTTCTCCCACGGGAGCATTTATTAAACGATGATACATGCAAATATTTTATAGTCAAAAGGAAATTGGGTTCATTTGAGAAAGTGTCCCCTTTCCTTATTCAAAAAGGAATATCGGGTTTTATAGGTGAAGTTAAGGGTATCCGAAAAATACAATCAGGTGACTTGTTAATTGAGGTTGCTAACTCAACCCAAGCATCCAAAATAAGTGAAATGCAACTGATGGCAAATATAGAGGTGACAGTCCTGCCTCATGGAAATTTGAACTTTTCACGTGGTGTGATTTCTGCGAGGGATTTGTTAAATACGTCGACGGAGGAGATTCTTGATAATCTGAAAAGTCAGAAGGTCTGCGGAGTTGAACGCATTAGAGTCAGAAGAGATGGGCAGTTCATTGACACTAAGCATCTCATTCTGACCTTTGCGACCCCAGACCTTCCTGACAAAATCAAAGTTGCTTACTTGAATCTACCCGTCAGACAATATATTCCAAATCCCTTGAGATGTTTCCAATGCCAACGTTTTGGACACTCGAGAAATGCTTGCAGAGGCAAACTTACCTGCGCTCGCTGCGCGGTAGTTGGCCACGATAATTCGACCTGCACAGCAAAGGAGGTTTGTGTAAACTGTCACGGTGAACATCCCTCCTATTCTCGAAGTTGTCCTCAATGGGCTATAGAAAAAGAAATCACCACAATAAAAGTTAAAAACAACTGTTCTTATCCGGAGGCTAGGAAAATTGTTGCCTCTCGTACGCCACAGTCTGGATTGAGTTATGCAGCCGCAGCAAAAAAAGTCACCAAAAGTTCTAGTACTCAAACGGATACCCTGCCATTTCCCATAATGAGATTACCCCAACTAACAACAGAAAGACCAAAATCAACATCAACATTAAATAGAAGAGCTTCTTTGGCTAAATCTCGAGGCGTTAAGGCCTCCAAATTAAAATCTGCAAAGGAGGGTCCTCGAAAATCCTCCTTATCCACCCGTAGAGCCATGACCCTGGAAGCTGATGATGTCTCTCTTCATCCCTCGGACGATAATTTATCGCCCGAGGAAATGATAGAAGACTCGCCTTCCAGCTCCGGGGGAGGAGCTCTTCAATTTAAATAATAACTTCCTTTATTTGTTGGAACTGTCATGGTTTGCGTTCACATCTTGATGACATCAAGTCTATTATATCAGCTTATAACCCCGCATGCATAGCACTTCAGGAATCCTTCCTGAAGTCTACAAATAACATCACTATGCGTGGGTTTCAATGCTTTAGAAAAGACTGTGGTGACGATGGTGCAGTGTCTGGTGGTTTTTGCATATTAACATCCAATAACTATCCCAGCACTGTCCATCCAATCAATAACCCCCTACAGGCTGTAGCTGTCAGAATTCACACAACATATTTGATTAGTCTGTAGTTTGTACTTACCACCACATGATGTCATCCACGGAGAAGAGTTTGATACATTAGTTGATCGGCTGCCTACACCATTTTTGTTATTAGGTGACTTTAACGGCCGTAATACTTTGTGGGTAAGTGATGATACCAATTCTCGCGGTCGTCAGATAGAGCAATTTATTTCTGATAATAGCCTCTGTCTGATGAATACCGACGAGAAAACATACTTCCACACACCCACAAGGACATTTCATTCTCTCGATCTCGCCATTTGTTCACCGTCACTTCTGCCGTTGTTAAATTTAACAGTAGGGAATGATCTGCATAACAGCGATCATTTCCCACTCGTCATCTCCCAGACTGGAGGTAGTAGTGTACGAATTTGTCAACCTACTTACGTGTACAGTCGGGCAGATTGGACGTTATTTACACAATTGGCAGTCGTTGATGATAAAATGGTTACGATCGAGAATATTGATAATGCCGTTCAAAAAGTCACTGAAACACTTATAAGTGCAGCTGATACAGCAATACCTAAAAGTTCTTCTAAACCAAAACGGCGTTGCAAACCATGGTGGAACAATGAATGCCAACAAACATACAAAAATCAAAGGAAGTTATGGGGGCTTTTCCGGAGGTACCCCACAACGGAGAATCTTATTGCCTTTAAGAGAGCAAAAGCGTTAGCTCCCAGAGCTCGTCGTAGAAGTAAGAAGGAATCCTGGTCTAGCTATATATCTTCAATAAATTTTTCCATAACTAGTAAGCAGTTGTGGAGAAGAGTGAAAGCAGCCAATGGTATTTATAGGGAATTCTCCATTCCTATTCTAAAAACCGGAGCTGCTATACACTCTTCTCCTAAGGAAATAGCTAACGTCCTTGGTGAAAGTTTTGCTAGTGTCTCAAGCACTGACTCTTATAGTCCTTCGTTTTTAAGGACTAAGAGTCGTGCTGAGCGAAGACCAATTCATTTCAACCATGGACAAAACTTATCCTACAACTGCGAATTTGGAATATTAGAATTGAAGAAAGCTTTACAGCAGGCCAATAATACCAGCCCAGGACCTGATGGAATTAGCTATCTTATGCTTCAACATTTAAGTCCAGATTCCCTATCGAACTTATTGCTTTTGTTCAATAAGATCTGGACTGAAAATGAATTTCCATCTCTTTGGAATGAAGCAATAGTAATTCCGGTTCTGAAGCCTGGTAAGGATTCCTCAGAACCATCAAATTACCGACCTATAGCTCTGACGAGTTGCCTTTGTAAGACTCTCGAACGTATGGTCAACGCCCGTCTCGTATATGTCTTAGAAGAAAATAAATGCATACATATCAATCAGAGTGGATTCCGTAAAGGTAGATCCACTCTCGATAACATAACTTATTTGGAAACCCAAATCCGCAACGCTTTTGTGCGGAGAAACCATCTGGTTTCCATCTTCTTCGACATCGAGAAGGCATACGACCGTACGTGGCGATACGGTATTCTCCGTAAATTATATGATTTTGGCTTTCGGGGTAATCTCCCGATATTCCTGCAGAATTTCCTACGCTCCCGTAATTTTAAAGTTCGTATTGGAGGCTCTACATCCAATACTTTTATTCAAGCCGAGGGTGTTCCCCAGGCTCTATTTTAAGTGTCACTATTTTTAATTTATACATTACTCACATCCTTCATCTTTTATCACCTTCTGTTTATGGCACAATGTATGTAGACGACCTGCAAATATCTTGACAAGGATCAAACATGCGTTTAATTGAGAGACAACTACAAACATCTGTTAATAAAATAGCTGCATGGTGTGCAGAGAATGGCTTTAAACTATCTCCTAGCAAGAGCTGCTGTGTCCATTTCTGCAAGAAGACCAGTCTTCACAGCGATCCTGTTATTCATCTGAACAACACTACAATACCCGTGGTCAACGAGATTAAATTTCTTGGTGTGACATTCGACCGAAAGTTGACATTCACCATCCTTTACGATCCTTGGTATATACTCCTGCCTTAAAAAGATTATATGATGCTCGACGATATAGCATCCAACCCTTTCTCAGTCGAACTAAATCTCAACTGTATTTAACAGACCTGCATGATGTCCGTTTTATTAAAACGGACTTACATTCACATCCACCCTGGTATGATCCACAGATTAACATTATTAATCCATTCGCTCAGTTTAGAAAATCGGACACAACCTCAACTATTTTTCAACAGCTTTTTCTATCACATCGCTGTCAGTATTCATCATACACGCCTGTATTCACGGATGGTTCCAAAACAGCAGGACATGTTGGCTGTGGCATATTCTATGCTAATGCCAGTTATGGTTACAGCCTTCATACGTCCTGCTCCATCTTTACAGCTGAATCTACCGCTATTTTTCAAGCTCTTCAGCTAGTGAATACAGAGCAATTTAATAAAATCTGCGTGTATACTGACAGTTTGAGTGTATTAGAAGCGTTGAAAAATTCCAATTATTGTCATCCTGTTGTGTCCAAGATTTTCGGAGCATTGGATTCCCTTGCTGGCAAGGGATATGACATCATTTTCTGTTGGGTCCCAGGTCATGTAGGTCTAGAGGGAAATGAAAAGGCAGATGCAGCTGCTAAAGCTGCATCGTTCGTACTTCATTCATCTGTCCCTCTTTTCGTCGTGAGAAGGGTTGTAAAAAGATTTGTTAATTCTCTCTGGCAGGAGTTATGGAGTATGCAGGTCACTAATAAATTATGTGCCATATTTCCATCCCTCATTCCATTATCAGTTTTACCGATACGAAGAGCAGATGTCAGATTGACTCGCCTTCGTATCGGACACACACGTTTCACACACAGACATTTGTTTCTAAATGAATTGAATCCATGGTGTGAAACGTGTGATGTACCATATACTGTTAATCATATTTTAACCTCATGCCCATATTTTAACATATACCGTTTTAAATATTTTGCCACAGACCTTTTAACCATGTATGATTTAGTGGGGGAGCCTCCCCACCGAAACCTTTTTTCTTTTTTAAGGGAAATTGGTTTCCTTAATTTTATTTAAATTTGTTGAATTTTACTTTACTTTAATTTATTTATACATTTTAGATTTTAAAATAAATATATACATTTATTTTTGTTTTTTAACCTTTTAATGTTGAGTTTGGGTTTTGTTCAAAATTTTTAAATTCGCTTTAAAGCTTAATTCTTGGCGCAGCTTGTCCTTTTTGGACCTTGCGCCACAAAACCCAACCAACAAACAAACAAACTAGGCGCGAAAAGAAAGCTAATTTATAAGAATATATAATAATAAATAATAAAGAATTTCTGATGTTGCCCATCAATAATCAATTTTAAAATTAAATTTCTAGGTCATTCAGAAATTTAAATTTGTTGGAATTTTGAATTAAACAATTCTAAATAAAAGTAAATAGTTATTAATAGCGCCTTCAAACAAAAAACACAATTAACAAGAGTTTTCAGATTTTGAAAATATAAAGCTTTCCATAAGCATAAAATATAGAGTATTAACTTTCAAATTTTTTGTTTAAATCAGATTAATTTTATTAATTTTACAAGTTAATTAATTTTACAAGTCTACAAAATTAATAAATTTTATTACAAAAGGATTATTTGTTCATTCTTTAAAATAAGATTTGAGCGATTAAAAATGCATTAGCATTTCTAAATTAAGATACTCTATTAATTTTAAAAAGTTTATTGTTACAATCATATATGTCTTAGAAGTATATATATGCATGTAAGAAAACACTTTATTGCATATATATATATATATATATATATATATATAAATTTCGGGTTATAAACAGGAAATAAATGTTGTTCCATAGTTTGAATTAATTATTAAATTGAAGGAACATATTAAATTATAAGTTTATTTTTTTGTGATTATTATTGAGATAAATGGTACAAATAGTTATAAGATACACCCCATATGCTTTAAAGTATGACTCTTCGCATTGCTTTGATTTGCAAATTAGTAAAATGAATAGCGGAAAATTTGAATTTCATCAAAATTTTGATATTAATAAATCAAAAAACTTGTAAGAACTCTAATTATCTTTTCCTTTTATGATGGTTTTGAAACAATTAGGAAATGAAAACACTCTTGTAGCATATTTGAATAAAATTAGAATCAATTAAACAAATATTTCTCAAATAGTTGTTTATTCTCAAATAATTCTGAATAAAATTAATAATATCGTCTAAAACAACTTTTATGAGTATTATTATCACAAAAATGAACTTTGGAAATGGTGATGTTGCATACTTTATGATCAATTTTTATCTTGTCAATTAGCGTTTTAATGTTTGAGCAATTTCAATACTTAGTTAAAACGAAGTTTTAATAAAATGTTTTTGAATAATACTGTGCACTACACTAAACAAAAATAATAAAATTTGCAGTGAATATATTATTATGTGCATATTGGGTTAAAATTAAGCAATGATATTTAGTCCACGATTAACTTGCGAAATATAAATCTTCATATGTTATTTTTCACCATGTAAATGAAAATGTGAAGTTATAATTTTTTTTTATATAAACTGATTTATTAAATATTTTTTTCTTTTCAATTTCTTAGGAATTTTTTTATAATATCAAAAAAATTTGCTTATTTAAGTACTTTATATGAAAAATATATCTTTATGATAAAGTATAAATTATATAAATCATGAAACAAGTGTCATACTGTTTTTTAAATTGTTTTCGATCGCGAATCATACTGTTTCTGAATTATTTTTTACCACACGCTTATTCTTATTTTTTAAACATTTAATCATAAACGTGAATTATATCATCCTGATTTATTTCACGAAAAAGAAAAAATCATCGAAGGAAGAGATAATAGAATCCTTTTTGTTATGTAGTAGGTTTGAATCCAAGGTGAATACTTATAAATAATGCACTTTTCCGATTCTAGCTTTCCAGTATTTCATTCAAAATTTTAATACTAGTGTGCAAATTATAATATCTATAGTGTTTCAATATACATACATAAAAGCTTCATTTGCCGAATCGATTAACTTCATAAAACAAGAAATTGAGAAAAATGATAATAATAATATACATATATATTTTAAGATTAATGATTTTTACTTACATATAACTTTTGTGGTGTTGATTCTTAATATAAATGCTATTTGCTTTGAATATATAATTTTCAGCTATGGAATTTATTAAAATTCAAAAGATAATGCTAATCAATTTGGCAAGTGAAACATATAAGTATACATATTAGAGTATTATTTTACATTCTCGTCTTGCATATTGAGTATTAGATAACAATGTTTGCTTTTTTTACAACATTCCTCAAATACATTTCATAAATATCAAGGTTTAAAAGGAGGAAGGTTTCGACAGATGTCCAAGTAGCGAATCTTGACTTAACGGAACTTTTCTTTTTGTTTCACTAAAGTTAAATAAATCGTGGTAGAAAGTGGGGGAGGAAGTTCAAGTTTTAGGAGATCCCTGTTTCTAAATTATGCTTCCTCCAGTAACTGATAGAACTCAGGGAAGATACAGGGAAGTAAGCTAGTGGAACAACAAGCAGAAATCCATTCCTCATCAGCGACTAGGCTCACATCTGTGATCATTACTCTACCATGTACCGCTAGTCGGATACTGCCCTACTTTTCATTTTGGTATGAGAAGTAGAACGTTGACATTTTTGTATCAAAGAGGAAAATATTACGTATAAAATTTTAAACTGAATTTAGACTAATTGCCCCTTTTTTTAAAAATTGTAGGAAACATATTTCAAATTATTATATTGTAATATAATTTCCATACGCCAAAATACACTGGTACAGCTCAAAAAGTAAGTTTTGAGTTGTACCAATGTAAAGATTTCAACTAAGCGTTTTATACACAGGATTGTAACTAAAAGCACAGAATTAATACCATTCATGAGTTTATGAAAAAGATCCTTTCAACAGTATCGATTTGATGTGAGAAGTTAACAATAATTTGAATACGACACAGAATTATTTTATGTAAAACAAGAGAAAGAATCTCAGAAATAATGAAATCATGAGTAAATAATAACAGAATGCCTTGAAAGATTGAATGGTTTCCAATCACTCATAAAGTGAAAACTAGGTCAATAAAGAAATTTGACCTCAGGAAAACGAAGGTCACTTGAAGCATCTGAAGAGCCCGGGGTTCATCTGAAGAGCCCAGCTCTCTTTCCCATTACAATGCATTAAGTAAATTACATTCTTAGTTATACATCATTCGAGATAGAATTCTAAGATAAATAGGATCAATGTAGTTAATTATTTTTATTGTTTATTTCAATGCAATAAATCAAACATAAACAGGGTTCTTTTTCTATTCTTACAACTGTTTTGAAGCGCTTCAAGCATTATTTCAGAGAATATACATTTTTTTAGGGCTTCATCATTGTTAATTGGGAAGAATTGCTCTTCGAATTTCATCTCAGTTCCCAATTGAACAAAGGGAGATGCTCTGCCATTCAATTGGGTTCTTTTTCTACACTAAAGAATTTTTAATATTTTCGCTGATAATTAGTGTTCAGATAAACTCATCTACCAGTATAAAAAATAGACATTAATAAAAACGGAAATAAAATTTGCTTCTTGGTCAGGTAAGAAAACCTTACTATTCTTCACTCTTCTACATTAATTTAAAGTTAGTTCATAGTTTGATAAAAGTCACTTTATTTTTTATATACAAGGTCAGATTAAATTCATCAAAACAGAAATGTAGTTTTAAACAACTTTTATTAGAAATTAATTTTCCTTTTGCAAATTTTTAAATCCAAGCACCAAGGAGTATCTGAAGTAGATTGAGTTGATAAAAGAAAAAATAACGAAATGACTATTTAAACAGACTTATTTCCTATATATCTATGACCAATTTCTAAAAGCGAAATGTTTTTTAAAAATTATTTTTAAAAGATTTCTTAAATTTGTTTGAATAAAAATATCTGAAACACACTTAGTGTAATGACTGATTGAATATCAAAATAGACAATAATACATATTTTTTTTATTAATTTATAAATCAATATATCCAGCTAAATATTTACAGATAATTCAATACGGATTCATTAATTTAATCTTTAATGTGATGAGTACCGGAGATTTTACAAAGAACCATTAAGATAAATCCTGCTAACATAGAGAAAATAGTAAACATGGTCACATGGTAAGGGGATAAGTGATTGACTAGATGATATGAAGTTACTTTTCAACTCGATGATGGCTCATGTTTTGCTTTTAACATGGATTTTCTGTATTTTAGTGCTACCTTGCGAATCTTTATATTCACCTATTTGATTACATGGTATTTAGGTATTTAGAAAAACACATAAGAAAGGCTCAAAATAATATTAAAGTACTATTAAGCACCTGCAAATATAAAATAAAGTTTAGAACTTCTAGAAAAGTTGCTAACATTAATAATATGTTTTTTAAACAGGTTTTGTAATGAGAAACGTCCATGCATTCAAGATTGGGAACAAAATTCCTTTTTGAGACACATTTCTTTTGTGTTTGGTGAAGAGATTAATTTGGATTTATGAATTTGAATGAAATTGGATTTATTTTACCATAACTCTTTAAAATTCAGCTTAGTTGAGACTTCATATGTAATGTTACAAGGGACAGAGCTGCATTCAGAAAGGCTCAACAGTGTTTGGGTACCTCAGTGAGCCTCCTTATAAAGAGATTCCTTTCAACACACCCCCTTTCTATCAAAAATCCTTCTTATAGACGTCCGATATAGTTAGGGTGTAAGCGATTAAAATCAAATTTAGTTGTGTAACAATAAAATTGTAAGTTATATGATTTATGTAAGTTTATAATATCGAATTGAACTTCTTTATGAAATGAATATTCTGAATATTAAATTAATAACAAACTGCAAAATTTCAAACTGAATGATTACTTACATTCATTCAGTTTGAAAATAAATTTTGCAGTTGGTCTCTTGATAGCATTGAAATAATTTCGCAAAAAATTTATTTTGATCATATTACTGAAATAGTTAAGTTTAGAAAAATAAAAAGGGAAAATCTACATAATTTCAATTTATGATAATATTTATTTATTTGATATTATTTTTCACTTCATTGACAGTTAATTCCCTAATTTCTAAATACGGATTCTTATATCAAAATGATGTGATTAACTGTTAACGAACGTACGTTATTGGGAGAGAGTCGGTGCATAGTTTAAAATTATGCATCAAAAATTTGTATCTTATCTTCAATTTATTGATCATTGGTTTAAGCTGTAAAAATAGTTTTGGCCAGAAAAAATAAATAAAATAAATGTATTTGCATCAACAAATGTTTTTTCACACATAAATTAATATTGAGAATCTTAAAAATATGTACATATATTAAATATGCACAACTGAGCATAAACATTTCTACGACAATGCAAGTTATAAAATCATAAGGTGTCCCAGTGGTAGGACAGCATTCTTCGGATCATAAGATTCCGGGCTCAATCCAAACCACGGGTGAACAACGGAAGCCTTTTGAACCCAAACTGGATGCTTGCGAGCTTCAAGCACAACTTTCCACGTTTGTCATTATGGAATGACTAACCAACCTATTTGGACATAAATAATTTCTCTCCTTTTTTATATTTTTTCATGTTTAGTAATCAGATAGACAGGAAAGGAAACTTAATTAATACTATTACTAATTATAACTCACAAATATAATACTAAATTAACTGCAAAAAGTAATTAGTTCATATTTTTTAATATCTGGAAGAAAATCACATAAAATATATGAATAAATCTCACAGAATTTAAATTAAATGAACATGCATAAAATTTATAATGCATAAAATTTATAAACATGCTTAAAAAATTAGTATTTGCTAATACTTTTTCGAACATTTATTTTTGGTAAACGTATTTATTGTAAGCCTATTACCATTGACATAGCTAATTACACCCATGGAATGAAATCTCGTAATTTGAAGCGGATGTTTGATTTATTACAGCAAAAATAATATCACAGATTGTGGTTGATACCACAGGTGTCATGTATGGAAACATTAATAATAAAGGGAAAAGAGGCTTTAATATTCAAGTGTGTTTATACATGACAACATTTGGTTTGTCTTAGGTTTACTGTTCTTAGAAAAAAATAGACAGTGGCACTTAAAAATGTTCATCAAATTGAGAGGAGAATAAAGGTACCCTTTATTTGAAAGATAAGTTTTATTTAATTTTAATAGAATTCCCTCTTAATTTATTGCTAGTTCAATTAAACATTAGTAAATACATTAAAAATATAATTTTTATAAGTAAATATTTGCAATAAATTATATGAAATGAAATTTTTCCATAGCAACATGCTTTAAATTTTTATATTATTTGCAAGCTATTTTTTGTAATTATTTTATTTTTATGATAATTTGATAACACTACAAAATATAAAATTTATTATCAAGGGAGAATTTTCAAAATTGTAAATTGTTCTTTATTGCAGATTAATTTTCGATTTGTTTCAGCTCTCATTGCATACTTTGTATCAGTATTTTTTTCATAACTTTCAACTTTATGGATGTTTTTCTAAAATAAATACAATAAGGATCTTATAGAATATTAAATGTTAAAATATACTGGTTCATTTATCTTCTTGCATTAATAAAGAGCAATTTTTGTTCAACGGAATTTTTTAGTAGAAAAAAATAGCAGAAGTAGATTAAACAATAATTGAACCTATTATATTTCTATTTATTGACACACTAACTATTTATATTGATATCCCTTTGCTGGCGAAACATAAAATTTAAGGAGGATATTATGCCTTATCTTTCATTAACTAGGAAAATAAATACCCAATTAATTCTTATTACATACCCCAGACTCTCGCTAACTATAATTTTTCCTTGTGTTCTTTTTATTTAATGTGAGTTCGACAACTATTGACAAGTATGGGCATTGGTAATTTTCTTTAACATAGCACTGAAAATTTTGACAACGAAATACATATTTACTCCAATTTGAGAAGTCATACAACTGCATATAACCAGTAAACAAGACCTATATACACGTACAAACATAAAATTGCCTTGCCTATCAGTAAAATTAAAAATAAATGAAAGTTCTAAACGCTTCTATAATTATTTATTGATATTGGATCTAAAGTCCAATGGTTGAAAGGAGAGTAGAACTAATGATCATTCAAGAAGGTATACATAACGGAAAAGTACTGAACAACAGTGAAAAATGTATTTTGCAAAACTAATTATTAACAATTTCCATTAATAGTTCAAATAGAAATTCAACAGAAAATTAAGTGAAGAGAAAATTTTGCAGTTTTGACTTTGAATCTAAAACCGATATTCGTATTGGTTTTATGAACAATTGATGAAATGACAGGCCCCAATACCTTCGAATATTTTAACAAAATGAAGAGTTTAAAATATTTTACGAAAGAGCCCTAGATTTATGAAAACTTTTAAAGTATGTTTTGTACAAAAGAAGAAAATTGATTTATAAATGAATTTATGTGCAATATTAAATTTTACATAAAAAGTGTACTGAAATTAATTTATAGGTTTTTAAAGAGTATTTTATGGCGATATGTCTCTGCTAAACAAATCCTCTAATTACCTTGTAATTTTATGTCAAATAGACGGAAAAGACATTGTTATGTGAAGTACGTGGAGGCTGATCCTTTTCTTACATCGTACTATAGTAATAGAGAAAATTTGAACCCTACTGGAAATTTAACTTTGAGCACAATGGTCTTCGGCAGGACCAAATACGATAAATTTTGGACACTTTCCTTTATAAGCTTCAGTAGCTTTTTCCCCTCAGGGGGTTTACTTTCTATAAGTAAACACGGGTGTCACAATCCCGAGGTACCCCAGTGATCTTTCCTCCTCTTTCTTTTCTTCTCTTCTCTCCCCTCCTGCTTTTCTTCCTTTTCTCCCTCAATGTGGTTGCCTCTGATGAGGTTGAGGGCTCCCCTTGAGTAGCTGTCGCCACACTGTTGCTATAGCTACTCTTGGGGACTAAATCACCCACGTGTTTGCAGTGCGTGGAGACCCGTGTCCCTGGAAAAGAGGGTCCTGGTAATTGAGGCCCCCAGAGAGCAACACATTACTTTGGCCTCTGCTTCAGGTAAACGGGAGGTGTGTTGTGGTCCTCAACACATCAATCGGCTTTATGGATCAAGAGATCGGTACGTCTACTGGGTGACTCGTTAAGGGTGGAGACCACTTCAGGGATGTATTGTGAGCGTATAGGAACTGGCTAGCACTGGTGCAGTTGACTTGCATCCCCTTGTAGGACTCTGTGGTGGGTGGTGCCGTCTGGACCCCGAATTTTGCTTAATCCTATATGGATAAAAAACTTTCTCTTCACTCCCGAGGGAGCAACAAATGACATTATGCAAGGCTAAATTTTTTATTGTGAAAAAAATTGGAGGTTCCTTTGAATCTGTTTCCCCTTTTCTGATTGAAAAGGGTGTTACTTTGAAACTTGGGGAAGTAAAATCCATCAAAAAGTTAAGATCTGGAGTTCTATTGATCGAAACTGCATCGGAAAGACAGTCCATCCTGATGCAAAGCATGACGACAATAGGTGACAATAGGTGACATAGCTGTTACCGTCGAACCTCACGGAAATTTAAATTTCTCTCGAGGAGTTATTTCTGCGTAGGACTTGTTTCACACGACGACTGACGAAATACTAGAAAATCTGCAAAACCAGAAAGTCTGTGCTGTCAAAAGAATAACGATTAAGAGAGATGGTATTGTTTTAAATACTAAGCATCTTATTTTGACAATCACGACTCCAGACTTACCAGAGTATATTAAAATCACTTATATGCGGTTCTCTATTCGGTCTTATATTCCAAGTCCTCTCAAATGTTTCCAGTGCCAACGTTTTGGCCATTCTAAAATAGCTTGCAGGGGCACACTCACTTGCGCCCGTTGTTCTGACGTTGGCCATGACAGTCTTATCCGAGATGCTAAAGTAGTTTGCGTCAATTGTAAAGGTGGTCACACCTCTTATTCTCGTACTTGTCCAGTTTGGCAACTGGAAAAAGAAATTACTACTCTGAAAATTAAAAAAAATACAACATATATAAAGGCTCGACGGTTAGTCACTTCTTGAACTCCAGTAGCAGGAGTTAGCTATGCAGCTGCAGCTAAAAAAGACACTCGATCTTGTATCACTCAGACATGTCTGCAGAAGGAGGCTCATGTCTTTCAGTTTGTTAGCCCTCAAAGGCTACGAACACGACCAAACCTCTTCCCACTCTCACCAAAATGTCGGCAAAATCAAAAGCCTTGAAAGCTAGAAAACTAAAACTTTCTAAGGAAGGCCATAGAATACCTTCCTTACTTCCAAGAAAACCATTCATGCTTTGGATGCAGACTTGTTGCACTGCATCCCTCAGATGATGATTTTAGTTTAGAAGATTTATCTGAGATGACCATTAGTAACAGTGATAATGGTTAGTGTTCATATTCTATAAATGACTTCCTTTGTTTCATGGAATTGTCGTAGTTTCCGGCCTCGAGTTGATGATATCAAGTCTATCATCCCCTACTACAATCCTGTATGTGTGGCTCTCCAGGAAACATTCCTGAAGCCCACTATTGGCTCTAAACTACGAGGATTTCAAAGCTACAGAAATGATTATGATGGTAGTGCCACTGTAAGCGGTGGTGTTTGTATTTTCACTTCCAACAGATACCCTAGCACAGCACATCAGCTGCGCACTAAACTGCAGGCTGTATCAGTCAAAATTTATACTACATGTCTAATCACTGTCTTTAGCCTTTATTTACCACCAAATGACATCATTCAAGCTGATGAACTAAATGAATTAGTTGATCAACTCCCAGCACCATTTTTATTGCTCGGTGATTTTAACGGTCATAGTCCTTTGTGGGGAAGTGATGATACGAATTCTCGCGATCGTCAGATCGAACAGTTCATTTCTGACAACTCTCTCTGTCTGCTAAATACCAACGAGAAGACTTATTTCCACGAACCTACCAGGACATTTCACTCTCTTGACTTTGCCATTTGTTCTCCGCTACTTCTGCCATTGCTGAATCTTGCCGTAGGAAAAAACCTTTTCAATAGTAATCATTTCCCTCTTATCGTGACTCAGACTGGAGTTACTAATTTGTCCCATAGACCACCTAATTACGTGTACAGTCGAGCCGCCCAGATAGCAAACAACGTCCATTGTACATCCCTCGGACATCCAAAACATCCATATTTGATCCTCCGACGTCTTGGATGTGATTTGGACGTCCCCTGGATGTTCTTTGAGAAAGTCCTCAGGACAGCCTTATAAAGCTCTTCTAAGTATGTCGTTTTATGGATCTGTTTTGGACGATCTGTTGATAAACATCCTGAAAAGGTTTTTTTACATCCTTTTTTGGTTTTTCTAACAAATGATCTGAATTCGTTTTTTTATTTACTTATAAAATTAAAAAATCATATCGATTTGTTAATAAATGTAAATAATTTTGTGCTACATTGTATTTAGTAAATAAAATGAGAATATATTCTCATTTTAATTAGTAGAAATCACCTTATGTAAATTTTATGAATTTTTGTGCTATTAAAGATCTTGTCGTTTATTTCATCATAATTATAAACAAAGATATGTGTAAAAACAAAAGAGTATGTTTGGCAAAACTATATTTTTTTGAATA
>JAPDSC010003887.1:0-22157 GCA_026290005.1 Latrodectus geometricus | reverse complement strand
AGAGGACGTTCTCCGAACATCCTGAGGACCACTGTTTGCTATCTGGGCGATTGGGATCTTTTCACGCAATTGGCTATGATTACGGAAACAAGAGTTAAGAGAGATGTGATTGATGATGCCGTTAAATATGTCGCTGACACAATAATCAAAGCTGCTGATGTTGCTATCCCAAAAAGTTCTTCTAATCCACACAAACGTATAAAACCATGCTGGAATGAAGAGTGCCGACTATCTTATAAGAAACAAAGGAAGCAATGGAATGTTTTCCGAAGATACCCATCTACGGAGAACCTTATTGCTTTTAAAAAAAGACAAAGCTCAAGCTCGCAGAGAAAGACGCCGGAATCAAAGAGAATCTTGGATTCGTTACGTGTCTTCAATTACCTCATCGACATCCAGCAAACAATTGTGGAGGAAAGTTAAAGCAGCCAATGGTATTTATCAGGATCATTCCATTCCGGTTTTAAAAACTGGAGCTGCTGTGCATTCCTCAAAGGTGGATATTGCCAATGTCATCGGAGAAACCTTTGCTAACGTGTCCAGCTCAGATTCATATAGTCCTAGTTTTCAAAGGTCTAAACGAATAGCTGAGCGGACTTCTCTACGATTTTCTGATCGTAGTAATCTACCGTACAATTATGCTTTTGGAATGTCAGAATTGAAGACTGCCTTATATCATGCACACAACACTAGTCCCGGACCAGATGGAATCTCTTATCAATTGCTCCGTCATTTACATCCAAATTCATTATAGAACATACTTGTATTGTTTAATAGAATCTGGACGGAACATGCTTATCCCACAGCATGGAGAGAAGCGATAGTTATTCCTATTTTGAAACCGGGCAAAGATTCCTCTGACCCTATGAGTTATCGTTCAATTGCTTTTACGAGTTGCCTATGCAAAACTTTTGAGCGTATGGTCAATGCTAGACTCACTTACATCTTAGAGAAGAAGAATTGCATCCCTCCTCATCAAAGTGGCTTTCGAAAAGGTCGATCCGCTATTGATAATATAGTAGATCTGGAATCCCACATTCGAAATGCTTTGTAAGGAGAAACCATCTTGTTGCAATCTTCTTTGATATAGAGAAAGCATATGATCGTACATGGCACTATGGCATTCTCCGTACTATGTATCATCTTGGCTTTAAGGGAAATCTTCCCATGTTCAGAAAGAACTTTTTAGCCCTCCGGCTTTTTAGAGTGTGCATTGGAAATACACTTTCCAATACTTTTATCCAAGCTGAGGGTGTTCCTCAAGGCAGCGTTTTAGGCGTGACCATTTTCAACCTTTTCATCAGTAACATACTTCATCAATTACCACCTTCTGTTCATAGTAGTTTATATGTTGACGACTTGCAAATTTCATGTCAGGGTTCTAACATGAATGTAATTGAGAGACAATTGCAAACAGCTATAAATAATCTCAGTGCTTGGTGTGCACAAAATGGCCTTAGCATATCTCCGAGTAAGAGTTGTTGTGTTCATTTCTGCAGGAAAATTAGATTGCATCATGATCCTGTACTGCACATAAGCGGTAGACCTATCCCTGTGGTCAATGAGTTAAAATTTCTTGGGGTGATTTTTAATAAGAAATTAACTTTCCTTCCGCATGTGTTACATCTGCGGAAGAAATGTCAGTGACTGCTCAATATCCTCAAGGTGCTTTCAAATACATCTTGGGGTGCAGATCACACATCACTCCTTCGAATTTAACAGTCAGTAATTTTATCTCGCATTGACTACGGTTGTGCTGCGTATGGATCAGCTAGATCTTCCATCTTAGGCAGATTGGACACTGTTCATCACTCTGCTTTAAGGATATGTTTGGGTGCATTTCGCACTTCACCCGTCCAAAGTCTATATGTAATCTGCCAACAATTACCATTAGACCTGCGGCGGATGCAGCTGTCTCTTAATTATTATTCAAAAATTATGTCCTCACCTCATCATCCATTACATTCTACGATTCCAAATGCCGCTCTTAAGAGATTATATAATGCTAGACCAACAAGCATTCAACCTTTTCTCGCGCGTGTTAAATCTTACCTTTTACTGTCTGACCTATGTGATGTCCGGATTGAGTCTATAGACTTTTTCATACATCCTCCTTGGTATGAATCACGCATTACAGTACTCAACGCCTTTGAAATCTATAAAAAGTCGGACACAACTCCTGCTATTTTTCAACAGCCTTATGCATCTCATCGCTGTCAGTATGCTATGTACACTCCCATCTACACTGATGGATCCAAAACTGCGGGGCACGTTGGCTGTGTAGTGTATGTTGACAATACCTCCTTCAGTTACAGCCTTCACAAATCCTGCTCCATTTTCACTGCTGAAGCCATGGCTATATACCGTGCACTTCAGTACGTGAGTACTAAAAATGTACATAAAAATTGCATCTATACTGACAGTAAGAGTGTTTTAGAAGGCTTGAAAAATTGTAACTATAATTGCCATCCAGTTGTGTCAAAATTTTCAAATTGCTTGATTCCATCTCTCGAACTGGATTCGAGATACTGTTTTGCTGGATACCAAGCCACATACGAATAGATGGTAATGAGAAGGCTGATGCGTGCCTCGAGGTCTGCATCAACTTCTATTCTGCCTTCAGTTCCATCAATAGATGTGAGAAAAGGATTAAATCATTTTATAAATTCTCTTTGGCAGGAATCTTGGAATATGCAAGTCTGCAACAAACTCCATTCCATATTTTCATTTTTCATCCCATTACATGTTTTACCTTTACGATGCGCAGATGTTAGACTGACTCGCCTTCGTATTGGTCACACGCGTTTCACTCACAAACATCTCTTCTTGAGTGATTTAAATCCTTGGTGTGAAACGTGTGATGAACCATACACAGTACATCATATTTTAATTGTTTGTCCAGATTTTAACCGTTTCCGCATCATCTTTTTTAACAGTGACATTTAAAACTTACAAGCCTTGCTTGGGGAACCACCCCATCGCAATCTGTTTGCGTTTTTAAAAGCTATCAATTTTATTCATTTTATCTAAATTTAGAAATATTTTAATCACAAGTTTTAACTTTTATTCATTGTATCAATTTTTAAAAATATTTTAATCACAAGTTTCTTAATTTCTATAAATATTTATATCATTTTAAACAACATTTTGTTTTCAAAGTTCATAATTTTAGGATTTTAATGGGTCAAAGAACATGATAAATTCCACTCATGTCTGGCGCAGCTTGTCCTTGCTTGGACCTTGAGCCATTAAAACCAACCAACAAACCAATTAGTAGCTTTTTAAAAATTTTAACCACATGATAAAATTTTTGTTGAAAATGATCACAATGTATTGTTTCATTGCTTTTCTCGAGGTATGAACCTTCATACCACCGATAAAATTATATCACAAAGTTCCACTACCAGCAGCAGTAGTAGTTATATAATGCTCCAATTTTTACAACAATATAAGGTTGCTTTTCTGCAGAAAACGCGATTTTATTTGAGAAATAAAAAAATAATAAATCTTGCTAATTTTCCTGAACATTCCGAATCCATGTGTATGAAATTAATATGAAAGTACTCCCTTAAAAGTTCTTAATGATTTCAAATTTGCATATTTTATAAAAAAAACAAATATGCAGAGAAAAATAGCATTTAGAAATCTCTCATTGAAATTTATTTAACAGATAAAACTAGATTTAGATACTGATTATTTATATTAAGTACACACATTAAAATAAAAAGAAACATAATGCTAAATATATATAATGTTCTTTTATCTGACTAAATTCTTATCATCAGGGATTTGTAATATAAAGTTAAATTCTATTGCTGATCCTTATAAATTAATTAAAATTACTAAGGATAATATTATTATGTTCTATAAAAATAAAATTAATTTAAATACGATATACAGAAGCATCGCATTAATTTAATCCGAATCCTCACAATTCAATGTTTCACTTTGAATGAAAATGTTTAAAAGTTATCAACAAAAGTATTATGATAAATATTTTGAGTTGACAAGATTAATAGTTTCATCGTTGAGGATCTGAAAGATTCAAAAAATAGTTTAACATTCTAGTTTTCAAGACCTTTTGGCATAGAAAGTTCTTAGACATAAATTCCTCATACTTTGGCCAATAAATTAGAAACCTAAGATCACTTTTATTGGACCACCTTTTGCACAAATAACAACTCCATTTGAGTACATTTCTGGAATTCACCTATGTCCAGAGATATTGGTTACGAAGCTTTTTAGATCTTGTAAATTAGGCAGTATATCCCACCCCTTTTCTATGAGATCTGGAGTCACGAGGAAAGGTATAAGTCAGTCTTAGCTAGCCAATTTTAATAGTTTTGGCACGATTTATATTTACATTATTGTCCATGACGTCAGAGTAAAAATCAATAATGCAGAGTGCACATGATCTGATTATGTTGTTTAATCACAATAAATACTAAGGCACCACTTTCATACCAACAAAGAGCATGCCATATATTATGATACTTCCACCAGACTGCGCGAGAAAGTCAAGATGGATTCATGGACTTCGTAGGACTTTCGCCAAATTTAACGGCTTCCATCAGTGAAAAACAAGGTAAACCAGATAACACAACAAATGAAATTTTGTATTTCAATCAGAAATGAGTGGTTTTCTCTCAGACAACTGACTATATATTACTATTCTTTGCACATTATTTCGAGCAGAAATCAATTAGGAAGAACCTTAGTTAGCAATTTTTGTCATTTGAAGCACAGTAGAGTTAGTGGGCTATACAATTCGTCGAAGACGTAATCACATCTAAGAAAATTTTGCTCGAATCGTAGTAACGTTTGTGGACAGGGACCTTGGGTTCTAATTCCAGATTTTAAAAACTATTGAAATGCCTTCTGTTGAGAATCCAATAAAATTTCTTTGAAATCGATGCCCCTGCTAAATATGCACTAACCTCTTTTTCAAATGGTGAAAGATCAGTGGTTTTTTCCATTCATTCATCGTGAAATGTACTCTTACTTATGTTTCTTATTTGATTGTTTGTAGTGGCTCGGGGGGTAATTCACTTCAAATTGTAAATCTCGATATAATTTGCCTTCGTGTGCAAAAAGTGACCGACAAATAAACCAAACACGTTGGGAAACTCTGCTTTACGTTTCCCTTCGTATTTGCTCACATTTACGAATCTTTTTTTTTAAAAAAAATTGTGTTTAATACTATAAAAAGAGGAGCAATGCAAATCTAATACTTATTTTTTTTTTTTTACATCGCAATGAAAATATTTTATATTTAAATGCTTAGCCGTGCTTATAAACAGTTTTGATACATATATATGTGTGTATGTGTGTGTATTAAAATAAATTGATGTTAAAAAATGAAATTAAATATTTAAATGTTTTGTTTTAATTCATGTGATTATTTATTTGTATATTTGAGTTATTTAATGTATTAAAGTTCCAAAATATTTCCCTATAGTCATTATTCCTTTTTTTTTTTATTTGGAACCATAATTTTATTTATTTTACTTTCACAATTAAAGATTTTGAAATTAAAATATGCTTCGATATTTTTTAATGAACACAATCATTTTCACACATGAAGCAGTATCGTATTTTTATTTAAATTATTTTACATAGCAAATTTTAACTTTTTAATATAATTATTTCATACATGAATTACTTAGTGTAACTTCATTACTTCATTAATTGGAAAACAGGAAAAACATTTATTAACTAGGATATTGAAGGAATTACAGAAATGAGATTTTTTTTTACATTCTATTAGGCTGGGGAAAAAGTTATCCATTATTTTTTCGGTAGACGTCTGTAGTGATCGCTTTCTCGTGAGGTATCTATCAAACACTTTCAAATTTATGCTCATTGGAAAGGTGACATTTGACACTAAAATATTCTCTTGCGTTTTTTTGTTTGATTAATTCAGTTATGAGTACAAGGTTTTAAAAATAGAAGACAACAAACAGAAAATTCGATACATTTTAGTTTTTCTTTTATAATGGCGAAAATGCTAACCAGGTGGCTAAAATTGTGAAAGGTGTTTATCGTCCTATATATGACTGCCCCTCAGGGGGTTTACTTTCTTTAAGTAAACACGGGTGTCACAATCCCGAGGTACCCCAATGATCTGTCCTCTTCTTTCATTTCTTCTCTCTTCTATCTTACTGCTTTTTCTTCCTTTTCTCCCTCAATGTGGTTGCCTCTCAGGAGGTTGAGGGCTCCCCTTGAGCAGCTGTCGCCGCTCTGTTGCTAATAGCTACTCTTGGGGACTAAATCACCAACGTGTTTGCCGTGCGTGGAGACCCGTGTCCCTGGAAAGGAGGGTCCTGGTAATTGAGGCCTCCAGAGACCAACACATTACTTTGGCCTCTGCTTCAGGTAAACGGGAGGTGTGTTGTGGTCCTCAGCACATCAATCGGCTTTATGGATCAAGCGATCGGTACATCTGCTGGATGACTCGTTAAGGGTGGAGGCCATCACTGGGATATACTGTGAGCGTATAGGATCTGGCTAGCACTGGTGCAGCTGGTATGCATCCCCTTGTTGGACTCGGTGGTGGGTGGTGCGGTCAGGTCCCAAAATTTTAAATTTATCAAATAGAGAACAAAAATTTTTCTTTTCTCCCTCGGAAGCAACTTGTGGACAGTAAAAATACGAAATTTTATGTTATAAAAAGAAAGGAGGGCTCATTTGAAAATATATCCCCCTTTCTAATTCATAAAAGAATATCGGGTTTAATCGGGGAAGTCAGGAATATCCGAAAATTACGATCTGGTGACTTATTAGTAGAGGCTGCAAACTCCACTCAAGCAGCAATGCTTAATAAAATGCGGATGTTGGCGAATATCGAGGTAACTGTCTCGCCTCATAATAACCTAAATTTTTCACAAGGTGTGATTTCTGCAAGGGATTTGTTAAACTCGCCGAAAGATGAAATACTTGAAAATTTGCAGAGTCAAAAGGTCTGTGCCGTGAAACGCATTACAGTCAGAAGAGATGGTAAAGTTATTGAAACTAAGCATCTCATTCTGACTTTTGCAACGCCAGACCTTCCTGACAATGTTAAAGCTGCGTATTTAAATTTACCTGTCCGGCCGTATATACCAAATCCCTTGAGATGTTTCCAGTGCAAACGTTTTGGGCATTCCAGAAATGCTTGCAGGGGCAAACTGACTTGCGCTCACTGCGCAGCAGTTGGCCACGATAATTCGACATGCAATGCAAAGGAGGTATGTGTCAACTGTAATGGTGACCATCCCTCTTATTCTCGAAACTGCCCTAAATGGGTACTTGAAAAAGAAATAACCACCTATAAAGTGAAAAATAAAGTTTCATACCCTGAGGCTCGAAAAATAGTTACCTCTCGCACACCGCAACCAGGATTGAGTCACACAGCCGCTGCAAAAAAAAGTCACCAAATCAATTATTACTCAAACGGATATTCTGTCATTCCCCGTTACGAGATTACCCCAAAAAAACAGAGAAAAGCCAAAACCCTTATCTTCTATTACTAAAAGAAGTCCTTTAGCTAAATCTAGAGAAGTTAAATCCTATAAATTTAAGTCTGCAAAGGAGGGTTTCTGTAAATCCTCCTTATCCGTCCGTAGAGCTGTGACCCTGGAGGCTGATGCTGTCTCCCTTCCCCCTCAGGGGGTTTACTTTCTTTAAGTAAACACGGGTGTCACAATCCCGAGGTACCCCAGTGATCTTTCCTCTTCTTTCATTTCTTATCTCCTATACTCTTCTGCTTTCCTTTCCTTTTCTCCCTCATTGTGGTTGCCTCTTTTGAGGTTGAGGGCTCCCCTTGAGCAGCTGTCGCCGCTCTGTTGCTATTAGCTACTCTTGGGGACTAAATCACCCACGTGTTTGCCGTGCGTGGAGACCCGTGTCCCTGGAAAGGAGGGTCCTGGTAATTGAGGCCCCCAGAGACCAACACATTACTTTGGCCTCTGCTTCAGGTAAACGGGAGGTGTGCTGTGGTCCTCAGCACATCAATCGGCTTTATGGATCAAGCGATCGGTACATCTGCTGGATGACTCGTTAAGGGTGGAGGCCATCACAGGGATGTACTGTGAGCGTATAGGACTTGGCTAGCACTGGTGCAGCTGGTCTGCATCCCCTTGTTGGACTCGGTGGTGGGTGGTGCGGTCAAGTCCCGAAATTTTAAATTATATTATGGAAAATCGAAAATTATCTTTTCTCCCACGGGAGCATCTACTAAATGAATCTAATTGTAAATTTTTTATTGTTAAAAGAAAAGTGGGTTCTTTTGAAAAAGTATCCCCTTTTCTTATACAAAAAGGAATATCGGGTTTTGTAGGAGAAGTCAGTGGTATCCAGAAAATACGTTCTGGTGACTTATTGATAGAGGTTGCAAACTCTACTCAGGCATCTAAAATAATCAACATGACATTAATGGCAAATATAGAGGTGACTGTCCTGCCTCACGGAAATTTAAATTTTTCACGTGGAGTGATTTCCGCAAGAGATTTGTTAAACACGTCGACGGAAGAAATTCTTGATAACTTGAAAAGTCAAAAGGTCTGCGGTGTTGAACGCATCAGAGTCAGAAGAGATGGTCAGTTCATTGACACTAAACATCTCATTCTGACCTTTGCGACCCCAGACCTTCCTGACAAAATCAAAGCTGCTTATCTGAATTTACCCGTCCGACAACACATTCCAAATCCCTTGCGATGTTTTCAATGCCAGCGTTTTGGACACTCGAGAAACGCTTGCAGAGGCAAACTTACCTGCGCTCGCTGCGCGGTAGTTGGCCACGATAGTGCGAACTGCACAGCGAAGGAGGCTTGTGTCAACTGTAATGGTGACCATCCCTCCTATTCTCGAAGTTGTCCTCAATGGGCTCACGAAAAAGAAATCACCACGTTAAAGGTTAAAAACAAATTGACCTATCCTGAGGCTAGGAAAATTGTCGCCTCTCGTACGCCACAGCCTGGTATGAGTTATGCAGCCGTAACAAAAAAAGTCACCAAAAGTTCTAGTACACAAACCGATACCCTGCCACTTCCTGCAATGAGATTACCCCAATCATCAAATGAAAGGCCAAAATCAACATCCACATTATTTAGAAAAGCTTCTCTGGCTAAATCTCGAGGCGTAAAAGCCTCAAAATTAAAATCTGCAAAGGAGGGCCCACGAAAGTCCTCCTTATCCACCCGTAGAGCCATGTCATCCCTGGAAGCTGATGCTGTCTCTCTTCATCCCTCGGACGATAATTTATCGCCCGAGGAAATGATAGAAGACTCGCCTTCCAGCTCCGGGGGAGGAGCTCTTCAATTTAAATAATAACTTCCTTTATTTGTTGGAACTGTCATGGTTTGCGTTCACATCTTGATGACATCAAGTCTATTATATCAGCTTATAACCCCGCATGCATAGCACTTCAGGAAACCTACCTGAAGTCTACAAATAACATCACTATGCGTGGGTTTCAATGCTTTAGAAAAGACTGTGGTGATGATGGTGCAGTGTCTGGAGGTGTTTGCATATTAACATCTAATGATTTCCCCAGCACTGTCCATCCATTAAATACTACTCTACAGGCTGTAGCCGTCAGAATACATACAACATGTTTGATTACAGTCTGTAGTTTGTATTTACCACCACATGATGTCATCCGCCAAGAAGAACTTGATACATTAGTTGATCAGCTGCCTTCACCATATATGTTACTCGGTGACTTTAACGGACATAATACTTTGTGGGGAAGTGATGATACCAATTCTCGCGGTCGTCAGATTGAGGGTTTTATTTCTGATAATGCCCTCTGTCTGATGAACACCGACGAGAAAACATACTTCCACACACCCACAAGGACATTTCATTCTCTCGATCTCGCCATTTGTTCACTGTCACTTCTGCCGTTGTTAAATTTAACAGTAGGGAATGATCTGCATAACAGCGATCATTTCCCGCTCGTCATCTCCCAGACTGGAGGTAGTAGTGTGCGACATCGCCAACCTACTTACGTGTACAGTCGGGCAGATTGGACGTCATTTACACAATTGGCAGTCGTTGACAATAAAATGGTAACGATCGAGAATATTGATAATGCCGTTCATAAAGTCACTGAAACAATTATAAGTGCAGCTGATACAGCAATACCAAAAAGTTCTTCTAAATTAAAAAGGCGTTGCAAACCATGGTGGAACAATGAATGCCAACAAGCATATAAAAAACAAAGGAAGTTATGGGGGCTTTTCCGGAGGTACCCCACAACGGAGAATCTTATTGCCTTTAAGAGAGCAAAAGCATTAGCTCGTAGAGCTCGTCGTCGAAGTCAGAAGGAATCCTGGTCTTGCTATGTCTCTTCAATAACATCTTCCACATCCAGTAAGCAGTTATGGAGAAAAGTAAAAGCAGCCAATGGTATCTATACGGAATTTTCCATTCCGGTCTTGAAAACCGGAGCTGCGATACACTCTTCTCCTACTGACATTGCTAACGTCTTTGGTGAAACATTTGCTAACGTCTCAAGCCCCGACTCTTGTAGTCCTTCGTTTTTAAGGACGAAGAGTCGAGCTGAGCAAATACCAATCCGTTTCTACCATAGACAAGCTCTGCCTTACAACTGCGAATTTCGGATGTTGGAATTGAAGCGAGCATTACAGCAGGCCAATAATACCAGCCCAGGACCTGATGGAATCAGTTACCCAATGCTTCGACATTTAAGTCCAGACTCCCTGTTGAACTTATTGTATTTGTTCAATAGGATCTGGACCGAAAATGAATTCCCGTCAATTTGGAATGAAGCAACGGTAATTCCGGTCCTTAAGCCTGGTAAGGATCCTTCAGAACCTTCAAATTACCGACCTATAGCTCTGACGAGTTGCCTTTGTAAGACTCTCGAACGTATGGTCAACGCCCGTCTCGTACATGTCTTAGAAGAAAATAAATGTATACATGTCAATCAGAGTGGATTCCGTAAAGGAAGATCCACTCTCGATAACATAACATTCTTGGAAACCCAAATCCGCAACGCTTTTGTGCGGAGGAACCATCTGGTTTCCATCTTCTTCGACATAGAGAAGGCATACGACCGTACGTGGCGATATGGTATTCTCCGTTGTCTATATGATTTTGGCTTTCGGGGTAATCTTCCGATACTCCTTCAAAATTTCTTACGCTCCCGTGTTTTTAAAGTACGTATTGGTCACTTTTTGTCCAATACTTTTATTCAAACCGAGGGTGTACCCCAAGGTTCCATTTTAAGTGTCACTATTTTTAACTTGTACATTAGCACCATTCTTCATCAAATTTCATCTCCAGTTCATGGTACACTTTATGTTGATGACCTGCAAATTTCCTGTCAAGGGTCAAACATGCGATTGATTGAGAGACAGTTACAAACAACTGTTAATAAACTAACTGCATGGTGTGCTGAGAATGGCCATACACTGTCTCCTGGCAAGAGTAAATGCGTCCATTTCTGCAAAAAGACTAGTCTACACCAAGATCCTGTAATATATATTAATAACACCCCAATTCCCGTGGTCAATGAGATAAAATTTCTCGGAGTGACATTCGATCGAAAGTTAACATTTCTTCCGCATGTTTTACATTTGCGGAAGAAGTGCGAGCGATCGCTTAATATCCTCAAGGTATTATCTAATACTTCTTGGGGTGCAGATCGCTCATCACTCCTTCGAGTCTACCAAGCATTAATTTTATCTCGTATTGACTACGGTTGTGTTGTATATGGATCAGCTAGGTCTTCTGTTTTACGCAGACTGGACACAGTTCATCACTCTGCTTTGAGAATATGTTCCGGCGCATTCCGCACATCACCCGTCCAGAGTCTTTATGCCATTTGTCATCAATTGCCTTTAGACCTGAGACGAATGCAGCTGTCTCTCAATTATTACGCTAAGGTTATGTCTGATCGACATCATCCTTTACGATCCTTGGAAATTTCTCCTGCTCTGAAGAGATTATATGATGCTCGTATCTATAGCATCCAACCTTTTCTCACTCGAACTAAAGATCAACTCCATTTAACAGACCTACATGATGTATGTTTTATTAAAACGGACTTCCATTCACTTCCTCCCTGGTACGATCCACAGATAACTATCATTAATCCATTTGCTCAGTATACAAAATCGGACACAACCTCAACAGTTTTTCAACAGCTTTATCTATCTCATCGCTGTCAGTATTCATCATACACGCCTGTATTCACGGATGGTTCAAAAACTGCAGGACATGTTGGCTGTGGCATATTTTATGCTGATACCAGTCATGGTTACAGCCTCCATACGTCCTGCTCCGTCTTTACCGCTGAAGCATCGGCTATCTATCAAGCTTTTCAGCTAGTGAATACAGAGCAGTTTAATAAAATCTGCATGTATACTGACAGTTTGAGTGTTCTGGAAGCGTTGAGAAACTCCAATATATGTCATCCTGTTGTGTCCAAGATTTTCAGAGCATTGGATTCCCTTGCTGGCAAGGGTTATGACATCATTTTCTGCTGGATCCCAGGTCATGTAGGTCTCGAGGGAAATGAAAAGGCGGATGCAGCCGCTAAAGCTGCATCGTCCTTACTTCATTCATCTGTCCCTCTTTTCGACGTGAGAAGGGTTGTAAAAAGATTTGTTAACTCTCTCTGGCAGGAGTTATGGAGTATGCAGGTCACGAACAAAATGTGTGCCATATTTCCATCCTTCATTCCATCATCAGTTTTACCGATACGAAGAGCAGATGTTAGATTAACTCGCCTTCGTATCGGACACACACGTTTCACACATAGACATCTATTTCTAAGTGAATTAAATCCATGGTGTGAAACGTGTGATGTACCATACTCTGTTCATCATATTTTAATTTCATGTCCTGATTTTAACTTGTATCGTTTTATATTTTTTAAAACAGATATTTTAACCTTGTATGATTTAGTGGGGGAGCCACCCCACAGAAACCTTTTTGCCTTTTTAAAGGCAATTGGTTTTATTCATTTCATTTAAACCCTTTTGACTTTAATTTTATGCGATTTTTATTTTTACTTTCACTTATTATTATAATTAATTAGATTTTAATGTATATACTTATACACTAATTTTTGTATTTTAATATTTTAAAGTTGAGTTGGGTTTTCAACAATGTTTTTATTTAAATTTAATGTTTGGCGCAGTTTGTCCTTAATGGACCTTGCGCCATTAAACCCAACAAAACAAACAAAACAAGCTGTCTCCCTTCATCCCTCGGATTATAATTTATCGTTCGAGGAAATGATCAAGGACTCTCCTTCCATCTCCGGGGAAGGAGCTTTTCTATTTAAAAATAACTTCCTTTGTTTCTTGGAACTGCCATGGTTTAAGCTCACATCTTGATGACATCAAGTCTATTACATCAGCTTTTAACCCCGCATGTATTGCACTTCAGGAAACTTTCCTGAAGTCTACCAATAACATTTCTATGCCTGGGTTTCAATGCTTCAGAAAAGATAGTGGTGACGATGGTGCAGTGTCTGGAGGTGTTTGTATATTAACATCGAATAACTTTCCCAGCACTGTCCATCCATTAAATACTACTCTACAGGCTGTGGCTATAAGAATACATACAACATGCTTAATTACAGTCTGTATTTTATATTTGCCACCACATGATGTCATCCGCCAAGAAGAACTTGATATTGTGATTGATCAGCTGCCCGCTCCAACTTTGTTACTAGGTGACTTTAACGGGCATAATTCTTTGTGGGGAAGTGATGATACTAATTATCGTGGTCGTCAGATAGAGCAGTTTATTTCTGATAACTGTCTCTGTCTGATAAATACCGACGAGAAAACATATTTCCACACACCCACAAGAACATTTCATTCTCTCGATCTCGCCATTTGTACATCTTCACTTCTGCCATTGTTAAATTTAACAGTAGGGAATGATTTATACAACACGATCATTTCCCACTCGTAATCTCCCAGACTGGAGGTAGTGTAGCACAACACCTACCTACTTACGAGTACAGTCGGGAACATTGGCCTTTATTTACAGAATTGGCAGTCATTGATGATAATATGGTCATGACCGATGATATTGATAATGCCGTTCAAAAAGTCACCGAAACAATTATAAGTGCAGCTGATACTTCTATACCTAAAATATCTTCTATAACAAAAAGGCGTTGCAAACCATGGTGGAACAAAGAATGTCAACAAACTTATAAAAAACAAAGGAAGTTATGGGGGCTATTCCGGAGATACCCCACAATGGAGAATCTTATTGCCTTTAAGAGAGCAAAAGCATTAGCTCGCAGAGCTCGTCGTAGAAGTAAGAAGGAATCCTGGTCTCGCTATTTCTCTGCAATAACACATTCCATATCCAGCAAGCAGTTATGGAGAAAAGTTAAAGCAGCCAATGGTATCTATACAGAATTTTCAATTCCTGTTTTGAAAACCGGAGCTGCTATATACTCTTCTCCTATGGATATTGCTAACGTCTTTGGTGAAATATTTGCTAGCGTTTCCAGCTCTGACTCTTACAGTCCTTCGTTTTTAATAACAAAGAGTCGAGCTGAGTAAACATCAATCCGTTTCAACCAAACACAAGCTCTTCCTTACAACTGCGAATTTCGGATGTTGGAATTGAAGCGAGCATTACAGCAGGCTAACAATACCAGCCCAGGACCAGACGGAATCAGCTATCAAATGCTTCGACATTTAAGTCCAGATTCCCTGTTTAACTTATTATATTTGTTCAATAGGATCGGGACTGAAAATGCATCTCCATCAATTTGGAGCGAAGCTATAGTGATTCCTGTCCTTAAGTCTGGTAAGGATCCTTCGAATCCTTCACATTATCGACCAATAGCTCTGACGAGCTGTCTTCGTAAGACTCTTGAACGTATGGTCAACGCCCGCCTCGTATATGTCTTAGAAGAAAATAAATGTATTCATGTAAATCAGAGATGCTTCCGTAAATGGAGATCCACTCTAGATAACATAACTTATTTGGAAATCCAAATCCGCAACGCTTTTGTGCGGAGAAACCATCTGGTTTCCATGTTCTTCGACATCGAGAAGGCATACGACCGTACGTGGCGATATGGTATTCTACGTAAATTATATGATTTTGTCTTTCGGGGTAATCTTCCGATATTCCTTCAGAATTTCTTATGCTCTTGAGTTTTTAAAGTTCGTATTGGACACCTTTTGTCTAATACTTTTATTCAAGTCGAGGGTGTTCCCCAAGGCTCTATTTTAAGTCCAACAATTTTTAATTTATTCATCAGTCATATTCTTCATCTTTTATCACCTTCAGTTTATGACACAATGTATGTAGATGACCTGCAAATATCTTGCCAAGGATCAAACATGCGATTAATTGAGAGGCAACTACAAACATCTGTTAATAAAATTGCTGCATGGTGTGCAGAGAATGGCTTTACATTATCTCCTAGCAAGAGCAGTTGTGTCCATTTCTGCAAGAAGACCAGCATTCGTAACGATCCTGTTATCAAATTGAACAACATTTCAATACCCGTAGTCAAGGAGATCAAATTTCTTGGTGTGATATTTGACCGAAAATTGACCTTTCTTCCGCATGTTTTACATCTGCGGAAGAAGTGTGAGCGATCGCTTAATATTTTCAAGGTATTATCAAATACATCTTGGGGTGCTGATCGCTTGTCACTACTTCGTGTCTATCAATCAATCATTTTGTCTCGTATTGACTACGGATGTGTTGTCTATGGATCTTCTAGGTATTATGTCTTACGCAGATTGGATACTGTACATCCCTCTGCTTTGAGAATATGTTCAGGCGCATTCCGCACATCACCCGTCCAGAGTCTTTATGCCATCTGTCATCAATTGCCTTTAGACCTGAGACGGATGCAGCTGTCTCTCAATTATTACGCAAAGGTCATATATGACCGACAATATCCTTTACGTTCCTTGGCCATTTCTCCTGCATTAGAGAGACTATATGATGCTCGACTATACAGCATCCAACCTTTTCTCACTCGAACTAAAGATCAACTCCATTTGACAGACCTACATGATGTCCGTTTTATTAAAACGTACTTACAATCACATCCACCCTGGTACGATCCTCAGATAACTATCATTAATCCATTTGCTCAATATACAAAATCGGACACAACCCCAACAGTTTTTCAACAGCTTTATCTATCTCATCGCTGTCAGTATTCATCATACACGCCTGTATTCACAGATGGATCTAAAACTGCAGGACATGTTTGCTGTGGCATATTGTATGCTAATGCCAGTTATGGTTACAGCCTTCATACGTCCTGCTCCATCTTTACAGCTGAAGCTACCGCCATTCATCAAGCTCTTCAACTAGTGAATACAGGAAATTATTATAAAATTTGCGTGTATACTGACAGTTTGAGTGTACTAGAAGCGTTGAAAAATTCAAATTATTGTCATCTTGTTGTGTCCAAGATTTTCGGACCATTGGATTGCCTTGCAGGCAAGGGTTATAACATCATATTCTGCTGGATCCCAGGTCATGTAGGTCTCGAGGGAAATGAAAAGGCGGATGCAGCCGCTAAAGCTGCATCGTCCTTACTTCATTCATCAGTCCCTCTTTTCGACGTGAGATGGGTTGTAAAAAGAATTGTTAATTCTCTCAGGCAGGAATTGTGGAGTATGCAGGTCACAAACAAACTGCGTGCCATATTCCCATCTTTCATTCCATCGTCAGTTTTACCGATACGAAGAGCAGATGTTAGATTAACTCGCCTTCGTATCGGACACACACGTTACACACAGACATTTGTTTCTAAATGAATTGAACCATGGTGTGAAGCGTGTGATGTTCCATATTCTGTTTATCATATTTTAATCTCATGTCCTGATTTTAACGTTTACCGTTTTATATTTTTTCAAACTAACATTGTAACTCTATATGATTTAGTGGGGGAGCCACCCCACAGAAACCTTTTTGTCTTTATAAAGGCGATTGGTTTTCTTAATTTTATTTAAACTTTATGGCTCTGATTTTATAAGTTTTATTTTTACTTTTATTTGATCTAGTTTATAGGTTTTTAAAGTATATATATATATATATATATATATATATATATATACATATTTATTTTTGTATTTTAACCTCTTATTGTTGAGTCTGGGTTTTCTTAATAATATATTTCCTTAAAAATTTTATTTCTGGCGCAGCTTGTCCTTTTTGGACCTTGCGCCAAAAAACCCAACCCAACCAACCAACCTATATATGACTGTAACAACCAGTTACGCACAATTTTGGTTTCGTCGATTTCGTTTGGGTATTTGGATGCTAAAGATGCACCTCACATGGATACAACATCGTCGAGAATGTCTATAAAGTATCAAAAATTATCAAACTTGACAGCATGTCAGCAGTCGTAGCTTCGCACAAGACCTAAAAATCTACATGAAAGCTGTTTTAAACCTTTTTACAAAGCGAATCTGAAAGAAGTTACAAAAAGTTTACGTAAAAATAATGGATTTCTTTTCCCCCAACCTAATATTTCATGAATTTAATTACTAATACCATACTGTTATTTAGTAAATAACAAGCTTGGTTGATTGGGTTTTATGGCACAATGTTAAAAGTAGAATTAGTAAATAATAAGATCACTTTTCTCAGAATCATAACAATAAATTTTCTGACTGTCACTACTATATAAACTAAGTAAGAGAATAACTAATAATAAGTAAGATAATAAGTTAGAGTAATAATAAGTAAGAGTAATTTAAAATAAGAGAGTTGAAATTAATGCAAATAATATTATAAAGAATGAAAACTGAATTAGAGCTAACATGCCTTAGAAGAGATTTAAAAATAGTGGAACTAATTCAGAAAATAAAAGCAACAATTGCGATTCTTTAAATTCATTATAAAAAATTATTGAAAAATTAACAATTAAGGTACCAAGTAAACCAGAAGGTTGGAATCTATATTTTACTTCTATGGAGAGAGCAATTGTTAATAAATGTTTCAAATAAATTTAAAGCAGAGATTCCTTTTAACTTGCTTGTGGTGAAAAATCGTTAAATATAATTGCTTACATAGGAGAGAAGAAGTTAAATGATAAAAATTAAAAAAATTATCATCAGATAATTTGAACGCACACCGTAACTCAGAAAAACAATAAGACATGTTCAACTCGCTTCGCACTTAACAACAAATTTTCCCTAGTAGCAATTCAACGGTGGGCGGTCATTGGGCAAACGCCTCAGGATGATGAATACTCACCGGGCCCTGCGCGGCAATAGTGCATGGAACAGTGCACTATTTGTCACCTCTATCGGGGAGCGGCTGCGGTATCACTCCCCAGTGAATTGAAGTGACCGGTGCGATGAGTTTATGGCAAATGGGCCGATGAGTTACGTTGAGTTCGATGAAAAGGCAGTGAGTGTTGCGATGATACTATGCCATGCATTTTTATATTCTACTCGGATAGCAAAGCTGTTGTTTTGCTTTTATATATCAAAAATACACTATCGTTTAATAAACTTTTTAACGATAATGTATTTTTGCTTTATAAGCTTGACACACAAAACCAAGGAAAACAAATTTTATTTATACATTTTTTCATATAGAAAAATATTTGTGTTGAAAGACATACTTTAAAAAAATTGGATAGTATATTTATAAATGAAATTTAAATGTATTTTGCAGATCTAATATTTTTTCACTCTTGGACACATTCCAATATTTTCAATAACTTATTGAATGTCACAAAGTTGGCAGATTCAACATATAACTTCAGTTTTAGAACTTTTTTTTTTTAATGATATTCAATAAATTTTCCTAGAGATCATATTCATCAAGTTTTTTTTTTCCCCCTAAAGTAATTTCCTATTTCAGAAAAATAAAATTTAATTCACCAGATAAAGATTTTCCAATTTTTTTTATTTTTTTTTAAATTTCCAATTGAAATCTAATTGTATAAGTCTGAAAAAATTTATTATTTATATTGCTTTTATAAGATTTATATTTTACTAAGTACTCGTGAAATTCATTTAGAAATTTAGTTTTGAAAATGGAGATTAAAATCATAAGCTATTCATTTAATTCTTCCAATATATTTGATACACAGAAAAATATTATCATAGAACATTTTTAAACTACAGGCTTTGATAGATTTAAAATACATTGATTATGTTTTAATTTAGAACAGAGACTACTTTATATCTATGGTATTAGTTGAATTCATTTTTGATATTCTTTAATTTTATATAAATAGCAGAAAAGTTCACTTAAACATGAATATTCTTGAAATTTTCCAATGCAATATTTACAGAGTTAAGGGTGATAAAAAAAATGAGATACAAATTTTTTAGTAATAAGTATAAATTTTTTATTGTAATAAGAGTAGAAATTCAGTTATATTCTCAGATAAATGTATATATATATATATATATATATATATATATATATATTCCTATTTGTATGCGTTTTTGCACTTTTTATTTTAATATTTATTACACTCTCAACTTCAATATTTACAAACTTAATCACAAAAATAAAATGTTCACAAAAGATAAAGGTTTATTATTTTTATTTTTTATATATCAGACATATTATTACACACACATTAGGTTATATTTATTTATACATTAGACTGGGCTTTTTTTTTTTTTAAAGGCTCTTCTTAAACATTTCCCACCTCTGTCAGGTACACACAGCCATTTTTTAAAGTATTGCTGTACATCAACATCTGTAACATGGTTATCATGATGGCGAGTAGAAGCTAAAAACAAAAAAATAATAATGTAATATTAAGAAACAAAGTAAGGTCAACATTTCAAACATTTTTATAATTGATATTATTAATATTAAATTTTCTGTAAAAAACAATTTTAAACTTTACATGGAATGTAATGAAAAATATAAAGTTAAAAATATTATTAAAATTAAAGTTTAAACTAAGAAAGATAAGATGTAAAGTTAATCCATATACTCCAATCATTCTTTTGATCTAATGATAAACTTAGCATTCTAAAAATTACATAAGCAAAGCATAAACAAAAAATAGCAAATATTCATTTTCCCTAACTGTAAGTAACAAACACGACATAAACTGAAAAAAAAATGTAATTAAAGATTAAAACTGGAAATTATAAAATATTGTATTCTTATCATTAGTACAATGGTTATGATTCTGAAATATTTAGATAAAATTTAATTATTATAAATAAACTGTTACATTTGAATTTAATGATGTTTTCATATTGCACTATATTACTTTTAAAATTTCTATAAGCAGTAAAACTTAAATAGTTTAAATATAAAATACTAACCTGTTATCAAATTTATAACATTCTGGAGGGTGGAAACATCACTTGAGCTTGTACCACCTTTATTAGTCAAAAGTCAGCTGAAAAAAGTAACAAAATATTAGAAATATAAACTTCAACATAAGTTTTAGTTCCTCAACCCAACTAACCATGTTACTGCTTTTTTACCTATCAATTAAATATTTTTATTTAGAAACTTTGTTTTTTTTTTTATATACCATTCAGATTGCTTGAATTACTTTGAAATTTACATTATGTCAGAGGAAAAATTCCAAGAAAGATAAAACCCAAACCAGGTCTCTGGAATTATTTCTTTTTAAATAATTTTTACAGTCAAAATTTTAAACATAATTTTTGTTGCAAAAAATATATAAACACATATCATATACCTTTAAATTTCAAACATACAATTTGCATATTGTATACATTTACACTAAAGCGGTTTGATTATTTTTCCTTGTATTAATATGTGCAATATAAATATTTATATATTATACAAACAATCTCTCTATCATAACTTAATATATTGTTTTATTTATGCCACAATATTTATCATTGACTAACAAGGAGAACAATGAAACTCATTTTCTTTTTGGATAATTACTACATATATCACTAATTTTTTTTGTCATATATTAAACATTATGCACCAGATTTTTAAAATTCCCTTCAAACAAGTTCAATCTTCAAGTTCAAAAAAATCAACTAAATAAACATTAAAAGACTCTAAACCTTCAATAGTTTGTAAAGGAAAAATTCATACACAGTAAGCAACCCACCTTTATTTGACTTGGACTTAATATCTTGGTTATACATTTAATACAAATATTAATATGTAAACTGTACAATTTCTTATGCTGGAAATTAAAAATAGGATACATAATTAAAAATAGGATCTAATTACAAATAGGACTTTACAATTCTTATTAATTTTATCATGTAATAAATCATGAAAATTATTTTATCAAAATTAGTTATTACATGAACATGATTAAATATGGGAAATATAGTTTAACATATGAAATATGGGAAACACAAAAAATTTTCTTATATGGCAAAAGTATACCTTTACACATTATGTTAGTGAAAGACCATAATTTCTATTCGGAAAATTTGGATACCAAAAATATTTGAATATTAGTAGACTCACATGAAATTCTTTTGAGACTTTAAAAGACCTACCAAGTAACATAAATGATTTATTTTCACTTAAGATTATATCATGAGTTTTAATGTCACATCATGACAATTGTTTGAACCTTTAAGTGTGAAATAGGTTCCTTCTAATTTTAAATAGTGCAACCGAGCTATACTAAGTCTTAACATTAATGATGATTGCCTAAGAGATTGATTCTATAATTTCAAAATTTTCTGAAATATCTGTTAATTGCACAGCATTTAATTCTTTGTATCTTAAATACACTTGCCAAAGGGGTAGATTGAAGATCTAATTAGTTTTTTCAGCTTTCCTAAATAATTTTCAAACTGGAAAACACTAAAATTATCTAGGTGGCCATACCTTTTTACATTTTCAATAAGATGTGATAGTGCATGGATACTGTATGTGATAAATTCTTAGCTATACAAAATTGTACACTTCTCAACAGACTCTAAGCAAAGAGCCACCATATTCAAAATATTTTGCAAGAGATTTTTCAATGACTAGTATTCATATTGAAAAATGTAACAAGAGGAAACAGTTGTAATATTTCTCAGATAACATATTTTTCAATAGAACTGGTTCTGTATAGAGAAAAAATTATCGCCATTCAGTAGCTTTCCAAAGATCAATGTGTTTTAAATGGCTGTTTTTTTCACCATCATTTCTCAAAGAAGCATGAATTTCTGGATAAGTCATCTTTCGATACCATTTACCTTTTCGTCACC
>JAPDSC010003884.1:0-10371 GCA_026290005.1 Latrodectus geometricus | reverse complement strand
ATATTAAACTACTACAATCATCGTTCCGTTGTCTAGTAATAGTGTGATAATCGAACCCATGAACTTTGTCAATGCTGTCACTTCAAATGCCTTTCAGGAGTGATTTATTTCTCTGTAAATTGAAAATGATAGCAGGATTCATGATTTTGCAGCTGTGTTGTCTTTTGCGGAAAGTTGATCTGGGCTTAATCACGGCCACTTCAGCACCACGGGTATGGTTTTCTACATTTTTTTATGATCAGTTTTGGGTGCACTAAGTTATTATCCTGTAGTTTGCTTACCTAAGGGTTGCTAATCTATATTTTGAAGTGGAATCTTTGAACTATTGAACTGAGTGTGAGAAATATGTCTTCATCCACATTTGTGAAGTGGATGTTGGGAGTTTTCCGAATCTCCTCTTTGTGTTTGTCGGTCAAAGGTTATATTTTACTCGCAAAGGATGAGACCTAGAATTTAAATTGTCACACAAAGATATTGTCCATGATTAATAAACAATCTCAACTGGAGCAATATGTTATTGAGGTTATAAAATTTCCTATGATTTTTGGCTTTTGCGGTTGTTAAATTCTCCACTTCTATACAATATCAAATGATAGTTAAGGTTTTTGTGTACAAAATTCAGTTTCATACAGTAAACATCTTTAAATTAAAATTAGTTTTATTTTTTACATTTTTTTCCAAATTCTGATACTTAATTTTATTTCGTGCTAGAAGAAAATCGTATTGGAACTGATATAAATTTTCCATACTTTCTTACTTAATAATGAGTTCAAAACTGAGTAGTTAATATTGTGGCCTTCATGTTAACAGACTTTACTGGCGAATGATTCTGTGTTCCTGTCAAATCTGGCATAGTATGTAAAAAAGTGACCACACAATCAAACCATTTCGAAAAATAAATTTGCATGCAAAAAAAAATAGCTAGTAATTTTATTATTTTTATCTTTTAACGAAAATAAATTTAATTTGGATTACAAAGAAGCATTTGATTTTCTGTATACATAAAACATTTAGTCACTTACCAACCAATGCAGGTACTTAAATAATAATATTGATATTACAATTAAAATAGTTTAAAAGAATTTTTTTTTACTTTAAGGATGATCCTCATTTTCGGGTATCAAAAGAAAAAATCATAATTTTAATCTTCTAAATGATAATTGCTAAGTTTAAAAGTAATCATTAATTTTAGTTGGAATGTTAACTAAAAATGTTTTTAAAACAAATTTTATGATAAATACAAGTGTTATCAAAAATTTAAATTCCTTTCAAGTTTGCTTAACTTTTTTAAAAAAATTGTACGCATTTTTTTAATGTCTTGATGATTCTAAATTATTTTGATCATTCTATAATTTGAGTAAATGTATGCTTTTGTGATTGTTCCTATTTTTAATTTTACTAAATATAAATATGTAAAAGTTCAAAAAATCGTATAAATAAAAATAATCCAAGATACAGTAAATATCTTACTTGGTTTATGCGTTGCCACTGAAAGTGGAAAATTTTCGAAATCCACAATAAAAACCATTTGATCTAACATCTTTTTTCTCTGAAAAATAACAATTGTATTCAGAATTATAAAAAGAAATGAAAAACTTAATAGGCAGGTGTAAATGCTTTATGGTAAATTTTTAATTTAGTTTTGTGTCGATAACAATTTAAAATGAACAACCTCACAACAAAAGCACATTTACTCTTTTAACTTACTGTGCATATTTAACATATTTTTTGTTGAGTGTTAATGTATTTTTCCTTTTAAAGGAAGAAGTTTAAAGGTTGACTTTTTAAATTTTAAACGTTTAAGGTTAATGTATTTTGTGTCACAAAACTGTTGGAGTCAGGCATGGAACAATGATCTAAGTACTATGTTTTGTATTTCTATGCATAATACCACAAGTCATTCCATCTTGTACCCCGCTCTACTTTTCTGCCTTACTTTAGTTCTACGAGTTGGTCGGAATGCGTGATGTTCAATATAGAATTCTTCCAGATTGATTATTTGACATAGTTTTTGTGAGATTAAGTTTTAAATGCTTTATTTGCTTTAAGCAGTGAATACCAGTAAATTTATATGGTAATCAATGTAATTGGTAAAATAGCTAATGAAGTGAATACGTTCTGTTAAATTTTGTAAAACAATCAACGGTTTGTATTTAACAATTTTATAAAATTAATATATGTTCTAAGAAATTAGTTTGTGAAGGAATAGAATAAACGATATATTTACATCAAATGTTGTAATGTATTTGAAATGTTCTAAGCGATAATTTTCACTAAAAGAATAGTGCCAAGTTTAACCAGTGTTTTCAATAATTTTTAGGACGAAAAATAGAGCAGTTTCTGTGTTCATTGAAACAAAATGTAAAAACTATTGTTAATTCATAATATAATTATTTAATGACGAATTCAAAATTTACAAGAACTAAAAATTAAATATAAAATGTAGAATGAAAATTATAAAACAAGAGGACGATGATTAAACCAAAGTACTTGGAGACATTTTTTCCGAGGATACAGTTAACAGGATAATATGGAACTGTATTTGTTAGAAAAGATATAGTTTGCAATACGAGTTTTACATATTAAAACTTTATTAATGATATAATTATCAACATTTTCCTTTCATTGGGAACGGAATCAGATATCGCTAAATCTCAAGTACAAGGCGAAGTGATAACTTTTCGAAACATTTGGAGAAAAGTTATAAAAATAACAGTCAAAATGCTTGAGGCACTCGAAAAACCAGATCTAAAAACAGGAAATTGAGAATGCATTTTTTTTTACATGGCATGTTATACTTTTACATTCTCCTTGGCAATGAATTAGTGCTTCATTTTGTAGTTTTTCATATAACTTCATTCCCCAAGTAATTTTTCGTTCCCAATAACAGCAAAATATTTTTTTTCATGCAGTTAATTTTAATTTATGAATTATATGGAAAACATTAAAAGAAAGAAGGATACAGGTAATTCCTATGAAAGGGCTTCCAAAATATTTTTTACACATCTATAAGTTTATTTTCTGCACAGTTCAGTTTTTATTTCTCCATTTTTAAATTAATGATATTAAAATATTTTATTTCTATGTAAATAAACTGAATTTTATTAAAAGAAATTGGAATTAAAGGTTTAACAATAAATTTAAGCTTGAAGTTATACCTTTTCGCTTTGAATTCTAAGGTCCAAAACATCACTTTCCAACTGGTGCACACAATGCTCTTGAATTTGAATGTATGACAAACTCCTGTATAAACCTATAAAATTAAAACAATTTTATAATTTTGAGTAACCACATGGAAAGCAATTTTTTTTTAAAGTTAAATCAATCAAAAATAAATGCAAATTTATTTGGTACATAATAAAAGGATCAACTTTTTGTACTTTAATTTCAATTGCTTCTAGTTAAACATTTTTTTAAACATAGAATGAGTAAGCACTTAAATTTCTAAAAAAAGTCCAAGTTAAATTTTATTTATTTAAAATGAACACGCTTTATATTCTATGATGAAGTGAGAAAAGCCTAGAAAATTTTACCTCGTGCATTAAATTTGGTTTGATTTATTTTTCAGTCTCTTCCTCCTATTAAACTAATTATGATTAATATCTGAAATTTAAAGAAAATGATGAACTCTTTAAAAAAGTGGGATTTTAACCTAACACACTATTGAAAACTTTTTTTTAAAAATACATTCGTTTTATGTACCAAAAGTGGCATAAAAGTAGTAAAATTTTTTACATTGAATATTTGTTAATCTGTTAATTCGACAGTAACTCAAAAATGCAGTGGAGATTTGTAAATATGTATAAGAATAAATCTATAAATTAAAATATAGTAGTAAATATTAAATGAAAAATTAAAATCGTTTTTATTCATAAAATTATCAAACAATAGCTATTATTTGTTTGCAATGCATTACAGAGTTAATAATTTAAGAAGAGTAGTTACGACGCAACAGTTATTGAATTCGATTTATACCAGATATTAATGTTTTAGAGATTTGTGATTCCCTTTAAATAGTTGATCGTTGTCAAATTATCCATTTTAGATAAGTAACCTTTGAGGGGATAGACTAAACCTACTGGTGATAATAGAGAAAAAAATGATACATACCTCGAGTATCCATATTTCCAAAGTTGAGGTAAAGAACAGGAGATCCTTCTTTGTCTCTGCCTATTCTCTTAAATATTATATATTTTTCTGCTACCTGTAGAGAAACAGAATTGAGAATTAATACAAATTTATGAAATCTAATTAACATTGAAGTATGACATAACTTCTTAAATCCTCTACTTCGATACTAAACAATTTTTATTATTTATATCAAAATTGTAAGCTTATTGGGGTGAAAGTCAACATTCTGTATTTATTTTTTGAAAGCTATTTTGTTTAAAACTACTCATTTAATTATTGAAATATCTGATTTAAACTTTAAATATTCTTAAGTACTTATAAAAATTTTAATAGTCATTTGTAGAAGATCTTTTGAACGAGGCAAATCGATAACAATATCATCCATTTTAAATCTGTCACTCTAATTTTCTCCAATAGAATTCATCAATTTAAATATTGAAATGGGAATATAATTTATCCTGTTATTAGTTATCAATAAATTTCGAACATAGACTGCAAAATAATGATAATATTCATGTTTTGAAATAGTTTCTTATTATTTAAAACTATAAACTAGGAATCACAAATCAAATTATCGCTTATGCGCAAAGTTATTATATGCTGATAAATATACTGAACCAAACATACAGATGATTAAATAATTTAAAAAATTAAGACAATTTTGTATAAAGCCAGCAAACATCACGCAAAAAAAAAATAAATTGAATAAAAACACATTTTTAAAAACAAGTGAGTTTAATATACTGTACTATTTAATTAGTTACATCAAAAGTTCTTTGAAAACATAAAAATTTCATCAGATTTGAATTCAATGAACTTTAAGGTTTAGGGATTCTCAGAAACCTTTGTTTATTTCTATCTGACCATAAATTGCTAAATGGATTGATAGTATGGTTCAAAAAACGATACTAAGAAACATAGAATAAACAAAATAATCTTTTTTTGTTGGTTTCCACTAAAAATCACAGTTTCAGTAAAATCTTTTAAAAATTCGACAGATAGTTGTGATGAAAGTTGTTTCCTATCCGCTTTATTTATTAGATGCATTTTCTTGACACTTATATACTGATAAGTTTCTTTGGGAGGGGGGGGGGTATGTTTACACAAACAACTTTTAAAATGGAATCATAGTTTTTTGGTTATTTGCTTATGAGTAATATAGTTATATGAGGAAGAACTTAAAAGTTGTAAGCTGTATTATCGTTTTTTATGATGGATCCAAGGTTTTACTTTAACAAAGAACTTCTAGTTCTGCTGGATTAAAGGATTTTTTTAAGTAGGTTTATTAAAGTATATAAACAGTAATTCAAAATCAATATTACTAGTTGTAATATTCACTAAAAACACGTCCAGTGAACAATAATACATCACTTAGGACAGGAGTTCCTATCGTACCCACGTTTCTGAGTATATAAACCAAGTTTATGAATAGAAATCAGCAGTATTATATTTACTGGGAAGTGTAATGGCTGTGTTAATCTTCTTTGTAAAACTGAGTTTTCAAAAGTAGTAAACTACATAACATAAAATTTACACAAATTTCACAAAACATGAACTTTTGAGATTGGAATATATATGAAAATTTCTAATTGACAAATAGAGAGAAGTATATGGAACAAAAATTTATAACTTTTGCACCCGTAAATTTGAAAATGCATAATTATTTACAATTATGATTAATCATAATTATTAGTCATTAAATAAGTAGAGAAAATTATGAAAAAATATATGAATTTACATAGACTCAGTTCTGTGGTGCTCCTAAACTGTAAGCAAATACTGATATTTGTCTAAGTTAAACTGCACATATCTCCAATTATTGGCGTTTCTAGAAAGAGTTTGTGCATAATTTGACAATACTTCAAATTGTGTTGTGGCCCCATCTAATTTTGGAAAGGTTTTCCAGGTTTATTTTAAGGACTGACTTACGTCTAGAAGCGTTTTATTTTATGAGAATTAATAGTTTCTTATTTTTAAATTTAACACTTCATGCATTTTACAGAATTTAAGGAAATATTTTTAGATAAATTGTCTAAAGCCTGTTAGATCATGATTTTTTCTAATTATGTATGTTTTATCGAGTTATGTCTAATTTTTCTAATTGATTTATTTATCTATTAGCAGTTATTTTTTTCACACGTGTGCTAGTTAGAATGAGATCAATAATTTAAAGTAGATTCTGAAGCATTACAAGCATCAATGTGAACTGTGGGATTTGGACACATAAATAGTAGGACCGAAGGTCGGAGCGCTATTATCCAGCTGGCATATCGGTTTCTAATTAATTCCTCCTCAAAGTAAAATTCAAAGTTGAATATGATAACTTTATTTTGTTGAACTTCTAGCTCTTTGATGCTGATAGAATGTGATCTGTCCCAAACTCAATTGGCATCCGTCAGAATTGGTTTAATACATAAATTATAAAAAATTAATGTTTTCCAAGAAATTTTCTTTCTAATAAGAATAGAGGCTGGTTTGACAGAAGTTAGTTTTTGTTGCTTTTGTTAAATGGTTAAAGTTTCCAGATGAAATGGTTATTTAAAAAAACTCTTAACAATGATTTGAGTTGATATGGAATCTCGAAAATTGTTTCGAGATCTGCACTTTCTGGAAAAAAAAATTCTAGTTTTTATCAGTACTGTGATTTTAATTTCGTACAATCCACGCTTCAATTTCACTTAAATGACTGACCTTGCAGTGAGTAATTATTGTGATCAGCATTTTTCTGAATTTAAGTTGAACCGTCCGCAAATCTTACGAGGTTTTTTTTGCGATATCATTCATAAAAATTTTGAAAAAAAGGGGCTCAAGGGATCTTTAACTTTGAATGGAGATAAAGTGCCTATCTTGCCTCAGTTTATCAGTTAATGATTACTTTTTGAAGAAAAGGAATTAGACCATGTTCAACAGTTTAATGTGGACTCTGAATCTCTGCAACTATCATGGACCAGTGCGTTAGAAATTCAGCTAGCAGTTCAAACCTAACTTGGATTTTCTCTCAAAATAACGAAAAACGTTCTAGAAGTTAAATATAGAATGATCTTGAATCTACCACGTGAATACTGGTGACCTTGAAAGTAATTTAAGTAGCAAAAATTAGTCGTTTGAACCCCATTAACGAGTTATTATCTCACAAACTTGGTGTGATACCTAAGAAATTCTATGCAAATAGAAAATCTCGAAGCCGTAGTGCCCTAGACTGAAGAGAAGATGTTCCTGTGGGCCACAAATGATAAGAATGAGTGTAGATTTTAGTGGGAGAAAACATATTTGACCATTCTTCAAGATGTAATTAATTACCTATGTGGAAAAAAATGTGCATATGCAAAAAAAGCTTATACTTTAACTAATAGCATTTCTTATTTGAATGACCCTTTCTGGTTAAAATAGTTGAGTAGATCATGCTTCTGTGCAAATGATTATCTTTAAGAAGGTTGAATTTCCTAAAATCTCCGCATAATCGTGAAAATAAATCATTACTTTTAGAGTTTTACTATATCCGCTGGTTAATGCTTAACAAGAAAATTGTACATAATATATATGCCATTGTTTATATATATTTGTACAATGGCTAACTTACCATGAGTATATTGATAGAAGAGCCACATTCACAAACTTCAAGTTGGTTAGTTGGGTTTTGTGGCGCAAGATCCAAAAAGGACAAGCTGCGCCAATCACAAACTTCAAGAATTGAAAACCAGAAAATACTAAAAACTATCATGACGGACGTGTAGAAATAAATCATATTAGGAACTATCACCCATTGTCAATTATTCAAAATTGTAAATTGAACCTACCATTTCTATTTGCTTTCTTCGCTCAACGGTTATTTTTTACTCACGAGGACCAACCAGATTGGTACCTACGGCTTAATGTGGAATCAAAATTAATATAAAACCCATCTCTGAGGGGAGATTCCAGCCCATAAACTGTTGAACCAAAGTATAGTGAATTAATCATTCATCAACTTGCCCAATTTTATAAAACATTTTAAGCTTTATTTGATATTCAATTATTAGGCAATTAAAACAATTGTATCAATAAGATTATGTTCTTTGTTTTTAAATATATATGTATGAACTATATAGTTAAAACAGCAAGTTTATATCGTTGAATCCTGTTGTTTCATAGTTACAAATTAAATTGCAATGATTATTTCTCGTATTGATCAATATTTCAGATAGAAGCTACATAAAAATTTAAACTTCTTAATTCTTAAAAATATTTTTGTTGGTATTGAATCATTTGTATGAAAATAAATGGTTTATAATTTATATTCTTAAAGGTCAAACATTTTGCATCTTATAAATCAGTTTATTTAATCAGTAGTGAGATAGAAGATAAAAAATCTTGCGTAATAATGATAAGGGCCAGACATTTGCTTGCATTTGTTTACATGTTCTTGAGTTATTTTTAGGCAAACTTATTTAAATGTTTACATTTTTACTCATTCATACTTATTAGCTTAATGTGGCTTTAAAGAAAATTAATTTTGTAATTTTTTTTAGCACATTAAAGAATTGCCATACATTTTTTTCTAAGTTCATAAACTGATGAAAGGTTCATATTGTTGCTATAAGCAGGAATTTGAAAGAGTGTTCAAGACATGTTGCAGTGCAAAAGACTTCTGTTAGCTGGACAAGAAACTTTATGAAGAAATTATAGGAAATAAGCAGATTCTGTTCAAACACGATTTTATATAGGACATCTGCCTCAATGCAATCATTTTAATTTCTCTGTGTTTCTGTAACTAATGCTTGGTGAAGAGATACTCAAAAGTATTTACAGAGGTTCTTGGTATACATTAGTATGCTCCGTAGTTCCAATCGAAGGTACTGATAGAAACCTAAAAGGAATTCGCTTTGACTAGACTTTAAATTAAGCTGAAAGATTATTATTAGCGTCAAAACCTTTATGTAAACTTAAAAGGTAGTTAAAAGGGTACATATTTTTAACAGAAATAAAATTGCTGGTTTAGCACATGAAATGGAAAAATGTTTCCTGCATAATATAGAATAATACAAGAGTAAAATCTGCCGAAATAAGTCTTTACTTTCTTCAAATGTTGAGAAAATAGTTTAAACATAAAATGTGCCTAAATGAGCTTTAACTACAACTAATTAAAAATCTCATTTATTCGGATCCCTGGAAATAGTTTATTTTTGTTTCCAAATATGAAAGCGTATTACTAAGTATAATTATAATGATAATTAATATCTGTCGTGTGAAGATTCTTTAAACAGAAAAATTATTTAAGATCTGAAATATATTCGTTGAAATTAACAAATAACTATTTTAGAGTTGGAACAAGAGAAAGCAACGAACATTAAATTTGTGTTGGAAAAAGCACACAAAATAACATTTTAATTCATGATTTTTTTGAATGCAAATAAAATAGAGGACGTGCAACTCGGATATTTAAATTGAAATGTAGAAAAGAAAGGAGAAGCCAAACTAGGATTCACCCTGGGTAGCAAAAATCCACGCTACATCATTCTCCCATAACTTCTCGAAAGTCATGTGGGGTTAGAAAACCATATCTTTAATATTTTGCTGTTACAGAATTAATGACATGTAGATGTTTACAATTGCCCAACATGAATACTCTCAATGCTATGATTTCTACTTGACTATAACGATAGATTTATGTGCTGTTTGCAGATCATCCTTCAGGTGCCAGGAGGATTGAGTCTCCAAGGAGCCGGTTTGGATTATTTTCAACTTAATGGTCATCTTTTGCACACTAAGGCCAATCAGACCAGTACCCACGGTTCAAAGTGGATTCCAAATCACTACAAACATTCATGCGAAGGTGGTATCTAAACCCAAGAATCGTTAAACCGAAGGTAAGGATGCGAGCCCTTAGACTACCTGATTAGAATGGAAATTATTGAAATATTAATGAATGGAATTCCAAACCATCACTGAAGAGGACATTGATACCTATCCAAGAATATTGAGAGTTCTATGACAGAATAGCTGTACTGTGAAAGTGGGTGACGAGAAACCTTGCTGATTTCCAAGAGAACAGGCCCTTCTCAGCAAATCATCTACAAACATTTTGTCTCAATATCAATGGTTCCAGATACAGAAGCAAATTTTTGACTGATCTTGATCTCATTCGCACAAGTATTTAAAAAGCACATAATGATCCTTCAATTTTATTTATGATTCTTAAACATTGTCTTGTCCGTCATAAAGGATATCTGAAACCACTACCATATTCTCACGACTTCAATG
>JAPDSC010003876.1:25696-37590 GCA_026290005.1 Latrodectus geometricus | reverse complement strand
TGTATTGAAGAAAATAAATTTTCTAACCAGTAAAGAATAATTTAAAAATTAAATACAAATAAAGGATTAATCCAACTAATGGACTTAAGAAGAAAATTGAATCATGTTTTTATACAGTTTTAATATAATTTTTGATATGGATATAAAATAAACCGCTGGCCACCCTAATTGCAACACCGAGAAAAGAAAGAGATATAACAAAACATTTATTTTGTAGATACACATGCTAGCCAAATATTAAATGATTAAATTTATGGACTTCTGTGATGTGCCGTTTCTGCCAAAACCAGTATCTAGAGTAGTCACCATTGTTTGAGATCATCGCTGCCACACCCCTTGTTTCAAAGAGTATTTGGAAGTTCTTAGGGAAAAACAGACCAAACAGCTTGTACATAATCTGATGTGGCAGCTGGGGATATGATCTGGGTCAATGGTTGAGCAACCATGGACCACATGTTTTCTTTTGGAGAAAGATATGGATAACAAACTAGCCAGGGAAGTAATTCAATCTGGTGAATAATGTAGAACCCTTGAACACTGCGTGTCACGTGTATTCTTAAGCTTTTGAAGTATAGCTGAGGGCAAGCCTGAGGATATGGATGGATAACAGGCTCCTACCCCTTGGAGATGCATCGCTAGCTGTTAAAAGTACCAGCAATGCGTGCTAGAAGAGAGTGCGAGAATGATATCCAATACTGGTCCATGCGATTATACCTAGAGGAGGACCAGTGTGGAGTTGCATAATACAGCTGTTAAGCATCCTCTCTCCAAACTCGAATTCGACTATCAAGGTTGCAGACAGAAGCCGGACTATTCACAAAACTCAATTTAATTTCATTCAACCATCCACATTCTTCTTTCATAACACCATTTGCAGGGGAGACGTTTGTGGTTCTGAGTTTAGGGTAGATAAAACAATGGATTTCTTGAACAGACTACTTTGCTGTAAGCTGCGTCGAATGGTACGCGCAGACACTGGAGGATACGTTGCAGACTAAATTGGTTATGGTTTGTGATGTGGCTGAGCGATCTGTCATTGCAAACGCCCAATACGCCTGTCATCACTTGAAGTAAGATGTCCTTCGTATCTTCCTGCATACAACTATCACATATCCGCAATACTGTTATTTAGACTCGTCGAACATGATTTTACTATTTAGTTAAAAGATAATCCACAGTCTCGGTAGGCCACATTTCTTAATCAGTCACGATACTTGATTAAAAAATCCTCGCTGTTTTTAACGAAACATAACCGATAATTTTTTTTGAAAAAAAACCACATGAAAAACGGAATTTGAAATCTTTAAGATTTAAATAACTCTAAATGGCGTCACAGGTGTGCGTGATGTATGCCAGTGCTGAAACTCTAAATCATTTGCATATCTAACCTCCGCTAATGGACGTTGTAAATTTCATGTTATTTGCTTGCTTCCTTAAGGGTGTTGCACTTATGGTGGCCAGCAATGTGCAAATATATAATTTATTTAAAAGTCAAATGAAGCTAGTTAGGTAAGTAATTTTTTGTGATCACGTTTTATGGGATTTAAGAAATAAATTGATATATGTAGATATGTTTTCAATATTCAATGAATAAAGAATGAAATGTGCATAAGTTAAAATATTCTAACATTTTCATTGACACAAAATAATAAAAAAAATCATTTTGCAACACATACTTTTTACTTGGAGTCTTCCTGGTTTTACCTTCATACACTTTTAAATTTTTTTTAAGAATTTATTTATTATTAAGCGTTTTATTTAAACCAAAATCTACATTCAGTTGCATTTTGACTGGTAAGCTACTCAATTTTCCTTTCTGATGAAAAACGAGATATACTCGTTAGCTTACTTGTCAAGAAAGTTGACGTACCATAAATTCTATATTTTTAAAATCTTATTTTTCTATTTTTTTATAATATCTAATTTTTAAATCCTTATCTTAAAGTATTTAACAGAAATATTTTATGTATGTAATATATATATATATATATATATATATATATATATATATGTAAAACAAGAAAGCTGTATGTTTAAAAAGTAATTTGTGCAAATAAATATTCATTAATTCTGTAATGAAATGTAACAAACTAAGAATATATTTCAGTTTTTCACTAGTCACTCATATTTTGACACTAATCACTCATATTTGCATTTGTTAAAAATTAACGTATAATAATACAGAAACACTAAATAATAAGGAATATCAATAAAAAATTGATGTTATTTAGTTTTATTCGTAGGTGACTTATTTTCTAATAATGCAGAAAAATATTTTAAAATTTAATATAATTTTCTATTAACATTTTCATAGAACGGTTCAAGTTTTATTAGAAATAGGCTAACATAATGATTTCATTATATTTTAAGCAAAATAAAAATGACATTATAAAATTTAAAATTTATGACTAGAATAATATGCTTATGAAGACAATGCAAATGAAAAATTTAATTATAATAAGGAATTTAAAATCTATTATCTTTGGTGCGATGTCAGTTTTGACATTTTTAATAAGAGACAGTGCTTTATGTATCATTTACTTTAAAAAAATAATATTTTATCCTTAATGATGTCTAAATGATTGGATTAATCTTTATAAATATATATACATATATAATATGTTTTTTAAATTTTTTCAATATATGTATTAAAAATATATAATCTCAAGTATATTAAACTTTCATAATCTTGTACTCTTGAGTTCTAAAGTTATTGATGTAAAACTCTAAAAATATTAAAATATTTCGATTGGAATTTTCCTCTGCATTCATAACTTTATGTAGCAACTAGGGTAACTATTTTCATTTCATCAGAGGAAAAAGTTACTTGAAAACAACTGTTTAATCACTACGTCTTCTCATAAATACGAAATGCTTTTGAATTTTTATTTAAATTCAGAAAAGGGCATTCTGAACATTTCTCTGAAAACTTCGATGTTTATGAGACAGTTATTCAATTAAACCGTGAATTTATGCCATCGGAATTTGTCAAGTATTTTTAAATTTCTAGAAAGAAACATATGATATTCATTTTTTAAAATTTAAATATAATTTACAGAATTTAAATAATCAATTTTGTAAGAATTTAAAATATCAAATTAGAAAATTGTTTGAGATTTTTCTGAACATATATGATATTTTTGTCTTTAGTCATTTCAATGCATTTTTCAATTTTTATATTAAATTAAGTAATATTAAAAGTATAATTATTAAATTTAAAATTGTAATATAAATGTATTTAATAAAATTGTAAAGAGTAAATTTTGTGAGCATTTGCCTAATTTGTGTTCATTAATAAATCCATTACTTTTATTCCATATTTTCTAGTTTTTTTTCTCTTCCCTTTTGCACTTGTAATAATTATCAACTGTTTATGTGTCTTTAATAAATGTTATCTTTCGAAAATGTAATCTATAATTAAATTAAATACATATATTAGACTTATTTTATTTTCAAATTTTTAATTCTTTTCTCAATTTTTATAATTTATTTTTTTATATTATAGTATTTATATTTTTCATAATTAAATTATTTTGAGTTTTTTTATGTTTTTATAATTTTTTTATTGTTTTTGTTTTCGTTTATTTTTTTTAATTATTTTCTATTTATAACACCATTTTATTCCTTCATCATAACTTATTTAAATTGTTCATTTCAATGAAATATACAAACTCATTATTATTTGTTGAAAATAAATCATTATGTAAATCTGATCTTAAATTTCCTTTTCATCTAATTTAAATACATTTTACACTTTTAAAAACTATTACTTAAAATATATCTGATTATACTTGGCTATAAAAATACATACAATCATAATCTTAAAACTTAATCAGAAAAAGTTTCTGTTTGTACAGATATTTATGAATGTAATGTCAATCAATGAAGCAAAGCAAAGTTGCAAGGAATGAGCTATATCAAAATTGGATGTGCAAAATTGTGTCAGTATCAGCAAATATTCATCAAGATTGCATATTTTGTCTCACAAAAATTTTCTCACTATTGTGTCTTTTATTTATTTATTCATTTATTTTGCACAGTTAAAAGTTTAATTTTGCTACTGAAAAAGTACAACTCACATAATAAACAAAATTGCTGCTTTTTTTATAATTTAAACTAAGAAATACTCCATTTAATTGATACTACTGATACGAAATACTAGTTAGAATTGATTTGGAATTATAATAATAGGCAGTTACATAAGCAAAAGCTAAATTTATCTAACAAACAGGAATATGTTTTATTTAAATAGTTGTATTCTATCCTATACCATTCATCTCAATCTCAAATATTTGAAAGACAGTATAGCTACCATAAATGAATAATTGTCAAAAGCTGTAACGTTTAGTAGTATCACTAAGTAAAAAGGTATGGATCTACATTTAATTTGTTGAAGAACAAATCAGGCCTAATGTCATTAAAAAAAAAGAGATCCGTTATCTTAGAAAACATACATTTCGAACAATAACTTCTTGTTTATCACTAACAAAAATAAACAGGGTTAGGAAAAATACAGGCTTACTCTTGCTTTTATGGTGAGTATAAGGTCAATATATTTTATAAACTATTAAATTTGATAATTACATTTTTAAGAAATATTATGTGAAGCAAATGTACAACAGGAAATGTCCTTCGAAATGACATTAAATAGAAAAATCTAACCAAAATTGAATAAATCTAGTGTATAAATCCATAGAGAGGAAGCCTTGGCAGGTTTTGACAGTATTTTGTTAATCACCTAGAGTACAAATCTCCATGAGAATAGTACAATATTCATTGGGAGTATTTTATATCTATTATAACTAATATTATGTTTACGAGTATATTATGTTTGTGCTATTCATAAATTTGAAGAAAGTTTCTCTTCGTACAACATTCCTAATTCCTTATAAGTCATTTATGTTTTTGCAAAATGGCCTATGAATTCATTCTGTCAGAAATTTGTTTCTTCCATCGGGTTAATTTTTATCAACATTTTCTATAAAATCAATCAATAAATAGTAATTATATATTCAGACTCCTATAAGAAAATATAAAATTTCATACAAGTAAAATATATTTCGTTAATATAATCGATGACACATTACCTGAGATTTTAAACTTAAAACGTAAAGAAGTGAATACTAAAAGTTTTTAAACGAGCATAAAAATGTATTTTGATACTATTATTCTTCATTTTATGTAGCGAAATAAAATAAATCTTTATAATGTAATATTCTGTTATTTGTTTCATAAATTTACATTTACGATCTGAAATAAAGAATAAAATAATGTGTACTTTTACTATAAAATTCTTATATTTTTCTTTTAAGAATACCAAATAGCAAAGGATTATTTCTTCAATAAATCTAAGATTATTATTTTATCTTCTTAATAATTTATTTATCGAAGTAAAGCAGTGATTTATCATCTAAAACATCTCGTGAAGAAATTTTCTGTGTGATGAATATGTCCGCATAAATCATGTTTTTGAATTATAAAATTTAATATTTCATAAAATAAGTGTAGTTATATAAAATTTACTATGATTTTAACTGGGAAATTAATTTAAATCAATAAAGTATTTATTCTCATAAATTCATTTGTTTTACTTATAAGCAATAACGTATGCCACCAATTTTAATGCATGCAAATAAAAATAATAATTTGATTTATAAACCTGATACATTAATTTATTGCATAACAGAGAATAAACTAATTAAAATCATAGTATTTTTTCATAAACATCTGCCAATGAGTGATATTTAAAACATACCAGTTTATCTTACTTATAACAAAAATATGAATTAAAATCCTATAGTTCTTAATATTAGAAAGTTATTTGTGCACAATGTATTGCTTTAGGACAGTATCTTCAAAAAATAGATTACAAGTAATAAATGTAATTTGTTATATGGATTGACTGGACAAAACTTTTCAGTATATCATGTTAATTAAGCATTTGTTACTCCTTATAAAAACATTATCATTAGAAACCAAGCATATCAATTTTTTTATATTATCAAATATATATTTGATAATATTATTAATAAAATCAAATAAAATAATATTTTCAATAATTATCAATAATGATAATAATACTAATTATTATTTATTATCAATAGTAATTATTATAAGCAAATAAAATAATATTATCAAATATATATTTGATAATACAAAAAATTGCCTGCATTAAAATTATATCATAATGTAATAAGTTATGTATACTAAAAACAAGAGATACATTAAATTATACTAAAGTCTGATAAATCATTGAATAATAAGAATGAATGCTTATTTTCCTCAAAATGCTTATTATGTATAAATGATAAAATTCTTTAAAAATAATTAGTGCGTATATATTAATCAATAATTATTAGTATATTTTCTACGGCGATAAGTAAAATAAAAGAAATTACTTTAGCAAATAAATGATAAAGATTGGAAAACTTTGTGGAAAATTATAGAAACTAACCGATCTTTTGAATCAGGTGATAACTTTACATTAAATTTACATTTCTAATTATAACAAATATTTTTTGGAAATAAAAATTTCTATAATTATTTAAAAAATTAAAATTTATTTTACGGAGTATATAAATTGAAGATTCATCTATAATCTAGTAGTTTTAAGATTAGTTTTAGAAATATATTTCGTATGCAAATTTTATCAAAAAAAATGTTATAGCAGTAAAGTGTACTTTGAACCTCCAGACTAATGCAATTAATTTAATTAGTTTTAGGTTTCTCTTGAATTTATAGGAAAATAAATTAGGTTTAAGGTAATTGATATGTTGGGAATCCATCGTGAGCTTGACGGGTCGAATTTTTATGAATAATAGTTTAACTCAATGATAAGTTTGAGGCAAATTAATCTGATATATAATTTGTGTCAATTAATAATTACAGAAAATATTAATATTTCAATTTGAGAAATTTATCTGTTGTATTGTTTAAGGCAATCCATGTACTTTCTATTATTGAAACTAATATTTGAAAACTAATTAAAATAATAAATATGATTTTGGAATTTGCTAAATAACATTTTTAACAATGTAAATACTTATTTTTCACTATATATTTAATATAATAAGATGAAAAAAACAGCATTTTAAATAAAAAAAATGCTAATTTAATTCCAATATCATTATCGAGAAAATTCACAGCATTTAATTTCTTTTTAGAAACTATGCATCATTCAACATTGTTGCCTCATTAAAAATATAATGTAAAGGTATGTATTCTTAAAATTCTTTTGCAACATTAAGGCTTTTTCAGAAAGTTTTGATAAAAGAGATAAAATCTCATTACTCAGCTCTTTTCCTTTGAAAATAATTTAATACGTCAATAAAAGAAAAAATTATAATTGTGGTTATAGGAATAATTTCTGGCATTAGTGAGTAAACTATCATAATTGCTGAAACAATACATGCTTGAATGAAAGCGATAATGATTAGAATGTTGGGTAAATAACTAATTGTGTCTTATATGGCAGAATTTTAGTATGTAATTAAGTTAATACCAGACATCAGAGAAAGCAGGAAAAACAGTTTATTCAATGATTAAATTTTTTCAATTTTGTTAAAAAAATGATTTATGGTAAAATGAATAATGTCTTTTTATCAGCATCAAAAATGAAAAAAAGTAATATATTTAATAAGAAAATATTTAACAATATTAAAATAAACATAGAAATCATATTTGTAATAATTCATTTCGATACATGCAATTTGTTATTAATTTAATGCAAACTATTTTATGTTTAAAATAAAGTTACTAAGCAAATAATATAGCTTTTACACTTTTGATTCAGTAAATTACAATAATTTCGTTATTTATAAAATAAGTTATAAATATATCTGTTATTAAACTGTAAATGTAACGGATATATTTTTTATTTCTAGTGTTTAAATAAATGTTAATATTTGAAATATCAAAAAAAATTAATATCACTTTTATAAAATATAAAATTATAGTGCCGAAGATATATTTGAATTTTCATATGTATACATTTGTCATTGATATTACTTTGATATTACATTTGCAATTGTTTGTGAACCATACCGAAATATCTTCTTACTATGGCACAAAATTGTGTTTTTATATATTTATTGCAAAAAATTTATACTAATTATTTTTTATGCAAAAAAAATTATATTATCACTATCCAATGGTAAATGAAATTCCAATTATTTATCTTACAGTAATGTACGGTTTTAAAACAAAAATTTTAATTTGATTTAAATTTTAATTATTTTTAGATTTGTGAAATCTATAATTTTTCTTTGAATATGGACATACTTAATCGAAAACATAAAAAAATAATAAATCTTGAATAATCCTGTTGAGAAATTTTATATTTTGAGCAAAAAATTTACATAGCATCATTTTTCCAATACATTTCAAAGGCTCATAAAATAAAAATTAATTTAAAATCCTGTCTACCAAAGAGCTTCTTTTACTGCTACCTATTACATAATTTAAAAAAAAATACACTTTAAGCTTAAGTGGGCTTTCAAACATTTCAAACGGGGATCTATTTTAATCCATTAAAATACTAGAACTCATCTTTTAATCTTACTTCAGCTTTCAACTGCTAAATAAATAAAACAACCAAAATATTGTTTTTAGCCATTTCACTTATGGATCAATTTTCTAAAACAAAATACTGATTTAGACATTAAGTGCAAATGAAAAATAGTTTCTATTTTCAGTTTTAACACCATGCCTTCATGTAATACCTGAAATTAAAAACCCATCAAGCTAAAACCAATTTTCTTTCGATAAAATCTCTTAAGAAATGTGTCAAAAGATAAAAAAAATAGTACTTTTAACAGTAAAACATATTGCACTTCTTTAGAGATTATGTCTTTTACTATTGAAAGTGGTTTGGTTGAAAGGCACTTTTTCTTAAGTTAAATAATCAATCATATTTCCAAAAGTAAGCATTTTTAAATTTATAAAAATTTTATAATGTTATCCGTTTATCTAAATAAAAGTATATTCCAAATTTTTAGGAATAAAAGCTCAATCTATAATTGGGTAATTTAAAAATAATTGAGTTTAAGTCAGAGAAATTTATTCTCTGACTCATAAGTAAAGTAATTTCACAGAAATTACTAAGCACTAAAATTAAAAGTGCTATTAATTACGGTTAATTAAATTTAATTACTGTTAACTGTATTTACTGACAAAGTATTGAAAAACAGTATAAAAATTTGTTAAGTACCAACAAGAATCAAAAATAAGAAATAAAAATTTAAATTATAAATTAAAATATCTGCATAAAGTAAAACAAACATCAGAAAATGGAATGTTTCAAAAATTTTGAAACTCAATTTTTTGGAGCAAACTTATTTACCCTATTTCAGAATGATATTGATATTATTTTCCATTCTTTCAATAGTATGTTTAACCGAGATTAATGTTTTGATAAGATATCGAATATTTTTGTTAATTGAATCAATATAATTTGGTTTTTGTTTTATATATTAAATATTTCGAAGTGCGTTAAAATTATTACTATTTAATACTTTGTTTAACTTATTTAATAAACTTCTAAGACAAATTTTGTTCAATGGATTTCTGAAGAAATTATAGGAAATTATTGAGTTTGTGTTTATATTTTAGTAATTATTGATCATATTCTGTATTTTAATTATGTTAATAATATAAATATGATGAATGTTATATTTGTGTTGGTTGTTATGGAGTAATGACAACAAAAGTTTGTTGAATATTTCGGGAAAGTATTTACTATTTTAATAAAATGTTAGAAGGGATTATAAATATTTCTAAAGCTTATTCGCAATAATTGTGGTGACACTTAATATGATATTTAAAAGAAACACAAACTTGAATCTAAATTATTTATTTAGTTAGAAGCAAAGCATAGATTTCACAAGCAACAGAAAATAAAAAGAAACTCGTATGCATGATAATAAAACCAAAATTTGACAGATATCATTTAAAAAAATTGATAACTTAACAGATGACTAAGCAAACATTTTAAACTTGAAAAAAGAAAGAAAAATACTTCTGAAGTTAGACAATGAAGTTATGAATTTAGTGCTATAAAAGGATGAAAATGTTGAAAATAAAATTGCTGTTGGTTTATCTAATCGCTTCGTTAAACAAAGATATATTGAATAAAATTTCATATAGGTAACTCAAAAATGTCACTAATTAGCGTAGAAATTTTCAATGGAAAATGTTATTAACTAAAATGAGATCATGTCGATATCGTGACGTAATATTATGGTTGCTGTATTTTTCTGAACCTAATACAAGTAAAGATTAAAAACTCAATCATGACAAATTATGCATGCATACATACATACATACATACATATATGCTTTAAAACACATAGTGTTGAAAACACTATTATTTAATTCGTTTCTAAATATTTTTAACAATTACAATGTTGTTGGTTCATTTAATACTTTACGTCACAATTATTACAAAGTTTAAAAAAATATATAAAATGTTTATTTTTTATGATTATGATAAAGAAATATAATCATTATATCTGATGCAATTTCTAATAATAAAATATATTAAAGAGAAATCGTTATAATGAAGCAAATTTGTTGAATTGGAGGTCTTAATAGGAATGCTTATTAAAAAAAGTAATTCCATGACATTATATATTACTTTTACACATTAATAAATGTTTTAATTATGGTAATATGTTTGGTTTTCAAATGAAATCTCTATTTAAAAATCAATATGTTAAAATTAAATATTTTAAACTTAAATACACTATTTTTATATTATATATTTCATACGCATCTTTAATTCTCAAGTATTTTGTTATCGAGGAATCAAATTTGCATAATATTTAAATATGTTTTATATTTAGAATTTAAATATTTATATAAATTTGCAAATTAATTTTGGTATATGACTAAATAAATTTTAAATATTTCTAATTATATTTATTAAGTAAATTTTTTCAGTCTTCAATTATTCTTACAGTTTAATGTAGGATATAATTTCATAAACGATTAACTGAAATTATGAGTTTTGTAAAATATATTTATTTCAGACAGTTTCTTCTAAAATATAGTTCAGTTATATTAATTTATATTTTCATTGTTCCTGTTCTGATTAACTGCACTGGAAAACTTTAGTACAAGAATTGTATGTTGATTTTATATATTAGTTGCTCAATAAGTTGCTGATTTCGGCTTGAAACAAAATCTCAGTATAATTTTTTTTGTCGAGTGCCAGCCGAATGGCAGTATGGGTGTCCAGCTCCATTTTTTCAACTGAACCGCTATTGGGTTTGGAGTCCAATTTCTTCAGTACACACATGCCATACGTACTTGTTTACATGGTAGACAACCATTCATACAAAGAAAGGACAAAGACAGGAGAGAGAGAAAGTACAACCGGGATTCGTACCCAGACTTCCCTATCCGCAGTCACACACGCTGACCACTAGATAGAGTAGGTGCTAATATAAGCAATAAGTGATATAATTAATGTCAATTTTAATTGCATTAATATTAGTATATATCATAGTTTTTCCTGTCTTAAGAACATAACTAAATTCACAAAAAAAAATGGAATTTTGTACGGAATGCGTATTTAAATTTTAATCATTTAAATAAACGTAATTACATTTTTTAAATTTTGATTCATTATATATTAGTAATTATTCTCTTGTAATGTTTTTATTATAATTTTTACTTAATGTATTGTCTTTGAAAATCATTTTACTGTAACGCACGATTCCAATAATGTAAGATTTTGAGAAGATACTCTTTATGAGAGATACTTTTTATGAGGAAATTCTAAAAATTTGCTTTAATTTAGTTATTGAAATTTCACAGTGATGTGCAAGAGAATATAAATTATCTCATTATATATATATATATATATATATATATATATATATATATATATATAT
>JAPDSC010003876.1:14393-25686 GCA_026290005.1 Latrodectus geometricus | reverse complement strand
ATATATATATATATATATATATATATATATATATATATATATATATACATACATATTTTTTAATTAAAATTTTCTTTCTTATAGTTGAACCAATAAAAAGAGTTATTATAAATGACATATACTATTTTTTTAAATAACTATTGTTAGTTAATATTTGGAGTTTCTTAAAATCAGATAAAAAATAAATAATTTCAAAATCACTTAAACTTATATGAATAATATATCTGAATTTTGATTTTACACAGTAATGTTAACAGTAATAGATATTTTGTGTATTTAATAATATTGTGACTGATTTTCAAATTAAAAATAACATGTATAGATAATTATTCAAATCCCATTGTTTATATATTTATTAAAATTTCTGAGATTTCATTATTCAATGTAATCCAATCACATATTCTACTGTTTTGTTACTCATAGATTTAATGAGGAAATAAACTTACACTGAATGTTTCAAAATAGTCCTAGCTTTCATATGTATTATTTATACTCCATTCATTTAAGTATCAAAATGAATCGAATGCTACTATTCCAATGTAGTTCAAATAATATGATAACACCAATTACAAACTACAATTTTATGATCTAGCAATTTTTATCCCTTTGTAAATGGATAATAATCCATATATTTTCTGTATCTGATATGTCAGAAGGAAGATTTTAAGTGGTTAATCTACATAATCTAGTATATGAAAAATATTTTACATTGTAAGTTTATAAATATGAAATTATTCTAACTTGTTAATAAATGATTTCAAAAGAAACATCAGATAAGCTGACAGTAATTCCAAGAGGAATAATAACACTAATGAATGAATAACTTTAAAGTCTTGTATTAATGTCCACTTATTTTAAAACAGGAAGCTATTCAATGATTATCTGAAAAGTATCACTTCGTTAAATTTTCATTGTGTATTATAGATGTAAAGATAAGAGAAAACATTTTCTACGTGTTTAAATATTTACGTAGAAATTCAATATTATGACATTAGAAGTAATTTACTAAAAAGATAAGATTCGAGTGATAAGTATTGTACTCAAGACCTTTTGTGCTCCTAATGTTTCAATCTAAAATTATTTACAATTTTAACAAACTTCTAAATTCTACTAAAATTATTGAATGACGTTTTGTGATTTTATCATTCAACACTGATAGAAACTAGATTCTCTAAAATAATAATTATAATTTAAAACGATAATTTCTGATTAAATTCAAATTTGAATATTTCACATGATCTTTTGTAGAATATCATTTAAATTATGGCTCTAAAATATAATATATATTTTAATTTTTATATGCGGTTTTATTTATAAATGAATAATCTCAGCAAATCTTATAAAAACCAGTTTTATTAGAGTGAGTTGAGTGTATAAGTTATAATTGAGAAATAAATATAAATGGTAAATATTTTTGCATTTAAGTACTGTTGCTAATGATCGTTTTAAAACTTTAATCTTTCATTCTTTAAAGCAGAGTCATTTTTTGAATATTTTGATGTGAGTAGGTAGCTTACTATATTTGATGACTCTTTACTTCAAACATTCTATTTTTTAAATCTAAAGAACTGAAAATATTAACACTATGATAAATATAAAAATATTTTACAGTAGGTTTGATAAAAATCTCCATGATAATTATCATGGCTAAGATAAATATTATGGCTTTGAAATGAAAATTTAAAAATTTTATTATGGTTAAAATAAAATATTTTATTGAGATAAGAAACATTTCACTTAGAATTAGTAAAGACATAATTGTAGAAAAATAATGCAGAACAAAATATATACTTGAACTAAGTTGATTGAAAAAATCTTGTCTCACGTACATAGTAAATTCAAAAATTTATAAATTACATTTATTTATATTTTTTTAAGAACGTCATGAAAAATTTCATTGTTGGAAGTATTTATTTGTCATGTTTGCAAATCTGTGCAGTTGTAATTTTAAGTTTTGACTGCTGAAAAAGTTGAATGTTTTTTTTTTAATTCAATGAATCCCAATAATTTGATTGTGGATTTCAGTCTAGAATTCATTTGTTATTTTTATCTTCGAAAAGAAGTGATTATAGATTTGTTTTCACACACACACATGTCATCTATTATTACTCCCATAACATATTACTGAAAAACAACCCATTTTTAAGGATAAAAATAATAATATGTAATTCACTTTGCAGAAGGAATTGAGCAGAAAATCTATGAGATCAAGAAATTATTTAGGCTGAATATTTTTAAATGAAACTGGGTTTTTTTCTCTTATTGAAGACATAAACATAAGAAACTTAAGAATTTTTAATAAATTGTAAATTCAATTCTTTATTTATTATTTTATTATTATTACATAATATGAACAGTGCTACTAAATGGGCAATTTTGGAAATTTAATTTACAACCGATTGAGAGAAACCTTCTGGAATATTTAGGTTAGAATACTTATTTTTTTCAATCATTCCTAGACAAAATAATATTAAATGCTTGTTTAAAAGGAAAATGTAAACTGTGTTTTAAGAAATGAATGAGAAAAAATTATATATCTGTGATATTAATATTATGTATGTAATATACTGTGGTTTCTCTCTTTCATACTATTCTATATATCTTCATAAATTGAATCCAATTTACTAGTTGATTAAATTTTTACCACATACCTAATTTATTTAAATAAAAGTAGATCTCATATATTTGTATGATCATATGTGGTGTTCTATGAGTTTTGATATTAATATATTTAAAGGTATGAAAACTACTTTTGCAACCAGGCAGGGACATTTTTTTTCTTTATTCAATAGTACAATCAACCAGCAAAAATTATTACATTATATAGTATATTCAATACTTATTTATAGTACAAAAGCTAGAAGCATTGGGATTTAAATGTAGGAAAAATGAGAAAAATACACTAGATAAAAAGCAAGAAAATGTTTTTATTGCATAATTTTTTCTTCGTTGAATGTGTTAATATTTTTGAGAAAACTGTCATATTAAATGACAAGTTAAGAATAACAGCATCTGCGCAACATATGAAAAATCTTAAATTTATTTTCAGCAAAATTTTGCATTTTATGAGAACTACGCAGATGCAATATAAAAAATATATTTTTTGCTGTGAAAGGAAAAAATTCCAACATTAGCTAGAAAATATTTTTGTAAATTTAGATATTATTGACTTCAATCTTAATAAAAATATTGCTTATTGATCCTATTTTAATTTTTGTTGTTTCTTTTAATGTACATAATCTGTTGTTTTGTTTTTGTTGTTTAATAATGTATATAACTTGTAAAAGAAGAATAGATTAAAATCTTATTGTTATACTTGCTAAGATAAAAACCTTTCTAATTAAGTTACTATCGTATGTTAATACCAATTTAAACGTTCTAATTTAATATACAAAGTTAAGCATTGAATAAAAATATAACTTTTTAAGTTTAGTTAAATGAATTCTTAGATATTATTTTATTGACATTACATTTATCTTCCTTAGATTTTACTCGTGACTCTCATGATATTTATTTTATAATCAATCACTTTAAAAATACTTTACATTTTGATATTTGCATTTTAGGGTAGATTTGTATTAACATAATAACAAGGAAAATGAAGAAAATAGAAAATTTAAATCCCTTATTTTGAAAACAGAAATATTTCATCAATACATTCTTATTTATAAAGAAAAATATATTAATAATCATATCTATTTGTATGCACAAATAATTTATATGAAATAACAGTTTGAATCCATACGTTTAATCTTTTATCTTAATCATGTTTCCTAATATTAGCTCTCATTATTATTGTAAGCTTCTGTAAATAATATTTCCTACTTTTTGCTATGTTCTTCGTAGCACAAATAGAACACTGAATCAGCATGCTAGATTAAACAACAACCACTATAATGAAGCAAATATTGACAAAAGAAATACGAATTGTAAGTATAAATAATAGGTATGTACTAAACTATTTGGTTGAATCTTATAAAGTGAACACAGACATAAATATTTTAATTTTTACCATTTCAAATAGAATTTACATTCCATTATTCAAATGCTAATTTTTAACGAAATTTCATAAGACATAAATAATCCTCAGTTTTTAAATATGTATATTTACCGAGGTAATCAATTCAAGTAAATACTGTTCATTCATAGGTTTTGAAGATAACTATGTTTTGAATGATAGTTAAGTAAAAAATAGTATTTAAATTTCATTCATACTTGAACAAAAATTGAAAAAATAAACATTTACCCACTCTTTTATTTCTTTTAAAATTCTTTCAGAAAAAAATATTAAACAATGCATAAAAAATGCAAAAATATAATTCAAAATAACTTATGTGCAGTCATAGATTATAGTATCATTTTCTAATTTTATACAAAACTACTTTATTGTTTTAGAGAACTTAATTATTTTAAGATCTGCTTCGGTAGGTGATCATATAATGAAAGGTTTCCTGATTCGTTTTTACACGTCTTTGAATCAACCCAAGATTTACTACATATTTGGTGAAAGCTGGGGAAAAATGGAATAAAAGTTTGAAAATTTCAAAACATGTATGAATGTTTCCATCATGTAATAAATACAATGCGAGTGATAAGATTGTTTTACAGATTAAAGCAACAAAGTAGTCATATTTTAACCTAACATGAAATATTGAGTTCACGCGAGTATTACTGAATTCTCTACAACATCCAAAAGTATATTTGAAATATAATAATGCGATGCAGAATAATTAATGTTTCCATGAACCCTTAAACGTGATCTATAAAATGAGTGAATATACGAAAGCTGTTCCTTTAATTATAATTGATTCAAACTCTATTGATAACTTTATACTTGTTCATAAGTTAAGAATCTTTTTTGTGATATAATCAGATTTGGCTAGTGGAATTATAATAATTTAATAAAAGTTTAAAGTCGTCTTGGAGAAAGAAATACATCATGATTGTGCTTCTCGTGCTTTCATAATTACTGGACGTCATAGATGGAATAATAAGCAAATATACAACATCAAATATGCACTTATTACTATATAGATTTTTGTGTATAGTGGTTCATAATAGGTAAGATTCAAAAAATAAACAAGAAAACATACCAACAGATATGAATGTAGAAAATAGGAACTCAAATGGCAATGAACTTAAAAATGACATTATTTATCATTTGCAGCCATTAAATTTGCAATATTCTAAAAAGTTATATAACTTGTCTACTGTAAATCAGATATGTATGTTTGTGGTCTTATAAAACAGTTTAAAAAACAAATTATATAGCAACCATTATATACATTATTTTGTCATTGAACTTGGATTTCAAAGTACGTCTTTTGATTTAATGAATAAATCATGGGATATCCAACGTTTTAACTAAAATTTTAAAACTTGTTCTTTTCCCTTTCATTTATTTCTAACTGCAATCATATGTAAAGCAGTCACTACGTAATCATACGTGCAATTTGTTTTTCTGAGTATATTGTTATTTTCTTAGTTTTCATATGAAGTCCCTGAATATAGAATTTATAGTCTAGATTAAAATCAACTAAACAATAAAACCATATTTCGAGCCTGTTTAAGGTATTATTAATCATACCCTTATAAAAAGCCCCAGAAGTTTTTCACATTTCAATAGAGTGTACTTTTTCCCACTAAATAATTATAGAAGTATATAGTTTTCTTTGAATTTAATTTTTCTTTGTCACCTTTCAACGTTCGCAGTGTTGTATATTAATTTGAGAGTAGTGTAATAAAATCGAAATTTTTAAAAATTTTTTAGACATATTTATAGAAAGTTACATTTTATAATATTTTTAATTATAAATTTAGAAACTACAAAAAGTCTTATTATAAATAGAGTTATATGAAAAGTCATATTAAAGAAACCACATGTTTCATGCAAAAAACTGACTTGGGAAAAAAAAAAAACCCATATAATTTTTTCCATATTTACTTGATTACATTTAGAATATTAGTATATAATTTAAGATTTTTATAAATTCTCCACAAAATACAAATAAAAATATTGGCATTGAAGTACTAATTTCAGTTGCTGTAAATTAATTTCTTTAATTTGAAAAAAAATGTTTATTATTTCTCCTCTTGATAACTACCCTTAATTTATGGAAAACTAAGAATTCATAAAGTAAATATATTAAAAGTCTGGTTTAAATTATTTATGTACATGAGTTATTCATATATTTTACTTGTAAATTAAATTTTAAGTTAAAATTTTGATCAGTTCTCCAATAATTTTGGTGTGACAATGCTTAGTTACATATCTTCCCATGGAAGTAATTCCAAATTATCTCATTGTAAAAAGCATATTAAATATTTTTCATTAAAACATTTTTCTAATTTATTAAAGTTACAATTTACAATTATTTAATATTTTCTTGGATTTGTTCATTAGTAAAGTATGTGCCAAATGTTCTGCTTTTAACACTGCATATTTGTTTTAATTTCCCATCGAAATGATTTGTTATAAATAAACATTAAAAATTTAAATAAATATATAAATCTTTTTAATTGATGTCAATTTAAAATATTTCTTGTTTTACTTTTGTAAATCTTTATTTCCCAATGATCTGATAGATTATTTTTCATTTTGCCTTTAAATACATACGTTACTCAAATAGCTATAGTTATGTTTAAATTTAAGGAAATAATATATTTGAATCATATAAAATATTTTTGAAAATATATTTTTTTTAAAAAAAAGTAACATATTCTAAATTTTCAAACATGAAAAGTTTGAAAGCTCAAAATATAACAGACTCAAAAATAAGAGCGTTTAGTTATTTTTAATCCGGATATTATGCTTTCTGGACATAAATGTTTCCAAATTGCACATAAAAAATCATTAAAATAGTTAACATTTCTGATTGTAATAAATAATTAAGGATTCCAAAAAGGAACCAATCTTCAATTGTTTTAATATTTATTACTTAAACATGGAGGCAAAATTATTCTCATCTATGTTTTAACCAAAAAGCACAAATGAGGGATTAACAAGCGAATAATAATAAATAAGGTATTTTCCTTTAAACTTAAAGAAATGCACATCATTATAATTGTCTAGACACCAAACATTAAGGACAATTATCTTCTTCGGAAAGTTATTCCTAATGATTTCTCTATCTTCGATCTTCCGATCATTTTTTTTTCTTTTTTGACTACGAAATTTCAGCTTAGCTGAGTCAGCCCAAATAATTTAAATCATTCTCGAATTCTATTCTTTTTTAGATCTAGTCTGAAATCAATCTCCACATTTTTCGCTTTTTAAACTCAATCACTTTTAGTCATTAGAGTTAAAACTGTTTCTCATATACCCACGCATTCTTATAAATAATTGAATCCATCGAGATGTTATACTTAAATCAAAGTTACTAGGATTTTTTCAAAGAACTTCTTCATTTATTACCAAAGTTTTGCTAACTTTTGTTTCAAAGTCATATAATATTATTTAGAAATTATTTTTCCTTTAATAGAACTATTGAGATATATATATATATATATATATATATATATATATATATATATATATATTCAAAATGTGTATCTTGGTGTATCATTATTAAGTTACAAAAAAGTCTCTTTATAGAGGCTCAAATATTTAACATTTGGCGTGTAATTTTATACCAGAATTAAAATGCATTGCTAAGAAGAACTGATAGTGAGATTGAAATTAATTATAATGGTTTTAAGTGAAATAAAAAGAGGAAAATTTTGATTGCTGAAATAATAATTACGTAATATTATCTTCAAATTACAGATAATCATTCTGATGCGCATAAATTTTTTCGGCAAAAAAACTATTTATCGTATTTCAAGTGTCACTGAGATACGGTACTCCCTACTAAATAAAATTGCTATGCTTATAAATATTTTAAGATTTTATGCTTTTAATTTTGTATCTTTTATTTGAAAACATTAAAAATTTCTAATTTTTGTAAAGTTAACAAATTTGATATAGCTTATGTACATATAACATTTGTTTAATATCAAATACAAATATTTCTGTGCAGTATGCAGATACAGATCGCTGATTGATCAGCATATAAATTTTAATTTCCTTTTCCTTTAAAATTCAAATGCTTTCCCTTGCATATTTACTTTCTCCAATAAGTAGCTGAAATCTTCAAATTTTTGGTTATTCTATTTCTCTTTTATAAATATGTTCCTTTGAACATACCCTTTATTATATGAAATTCGAATATTATCCTTAAAAAACATGAGTGGCTAAACTAAGGATAAATATCCTAAACGTTTAAAGTATTTTTTAGCATGAACTCCCCTTTAGGTTTGTTGTTAGTCTCGTAATAGGAAAAGGGTATTACTGGCGGAATAGGCTCTATAACTCTGGAGATTATCTTTTGGCAAAGGCCCCCAAGGCATGAAGGCCTTTCTATTATTCTTAGCTAACGTCTGTAGGAAAATCTTGTGGTTTAATCAGTTTTCAGTTGTCGTGGATTTTCTTGCAGTGATGCTACCTGTTGCTTTTGGCTAGGGTCCAGTCTCGTACCTGATGCGGCTGGGTCTGTTGTAGGTGTAAATTTTCCTGTATCAAAGAAATGAGTAAAAAAAAAATTAAACATGCACAACTTACGTTCATTACAATCAATTGTAGAGTCACATGTAAATAGTATAAAGGGATTGGAGAGGTTAACAATTTGTTTAACTATACCTCGTAGTATACATCAAGCGTTTTATGAGCATATTTTTTAATTGATTAAGGTAGAAAAGTAAATTAAAGGGATTGCGGAATATACATTTTAGAAAGAGAAATTGATGATAGCATTTGCCAAAACGAAGCAGATGTGATAATTTGAATAATTTTTTAGCTATTAACAGCTTTTACATTTTCTTATTTTTTTAAATAAATATAGAAGCAACAAACTATACATGTTTAGCTATATATGTTTAACTGCAGAAGATCACACAACTAGATATGGTTTAATAGAAACTCATCAGAGAGAGAGAGAGAGAACACTATATAGTTTCTTAAATTACATATATCTTTTTTTTCAAACAACGTTTAATTTCATAATGATTTACTCTTTGCTATTAAATTTTCTATCTATCTAACTGATCTTTGTATGAAATGTTTCTAATAATTAATAATTCTTTCATACTTAATTTTTTCACCACTGATATATACAAATTGCATTTTTCTTAAAAAAAATTAAAGAAAAATAAACAAATTTAATTAATTAATTTATTTGAATATACTTAAGAAAAATTGATGATAATTTTCTTCCCAACAAAAAAATTAAAAATATTTTGAAGAAGGATCATCAGAATACATATTTTATCCATGCCTGAGTTAATGACTTTTATCATCATTTACTCATTAAATTTTATCAATCAATTTTTAAATGCAATTTTTTATCCTTTATTAATTGAGAAATATGTAATAATTTAATAGTAATTGCACAAAGAGTATCATAAGGGAAAACAATATTTAAATACATATCAAAATCTTTACAGTTTAGCAATGGAATGTGGCACACTTGCATTTAACCATTAAATATTAATTTTACAGAACTTATAATTTCTTAGTAAAATTGCAAATGATTATTAACAATATTTTAATGTTGAAATAGTTAACTTCATTTAGTCAACAGTTTTCAAATTTTGTATGAAATCATTTTGAAAAAATTTATTTAATATTTAGAGATTTTGATATCAATAAATATTTATATCGCATGTTAGAAAATCTGTTGAAAGTGAAAAAAAATTGTGAAAAAGTGTTATAAAACTTTTTCATGTAAATCTATATTGATAATAATAGTTCTATATTACTCAAATTTTAAATTATATTTTTAAAAAATCAATTGCATTTAAAGGAATGGACAAAAAATCTCCTTAGTTCAGCTATAAACTTTTACGGTTTAACCAGATTTAGACTTTTAATTTAATTTTCAAGTTATTTCAAGAAAGAAATATTATTTTACTAAATGAAGTGAAACTATGTAAAACAAATTTCATTTAAAAATTTTTAAAATAATTATTTTTTTAAAATATACATGATGATAAATCATATTTATTTTAAAATAAAATGACTCAAATTTAATGTTTTTTTTTTTTAAAAAAAAAAGTAAGTCAAAATAAAATTTATTTTGAGAAATAGAATAAAATAAATCTAAAAAATTTCTACATAATGAATTATATCTTTGTATTCTTAGTAAATTTTGAAAAAATATGTTAAATATTATGTAAACAAACATTCTTACAAACGTTTCAAGTTAAAATACATGAAATTGATGAAAGAAGAAGTTGCTCAAATATGAGTGTTATAAAATTGTCCATAAACAGCATTTTTTAAAATAATGCCATTTAAATGACGATGAGAAAGCAATAAATGCCTTCATCTCAAGTGAAACAACACAGTTTGAAAAAATAATCTTTCTCTTGTAATATATATACATTTTCTCCTTCTCTCTTCATCTCAAACATATAATATATTATGTTACTTTTAATTTTGAATTATCTATGTTTAAAAGTATTTGCTAAAAAGTATTTTTAAATTTTCTGGAGTTTTTCCAATGAAATAAGATTTTATTAAATACATATATTTCACAGTTTTAATATTGTCTCAAGGTTTATTGAAATCTTTTTTATTGAGTATTTTATTGTGAAACATTATTTACTCAATACTGGAATGTTATTCAAAATTATAAATCAATATTCTTAAATATTAAAATTGCAAATGAATGACTACTAATTAAATAATTCATATACATAATAGTTTTTAATAATCTTATTAAATAATTTTTAAAATTAAAACTTTATGCATTTCAACATCTTTTAAAGTCTAGTTTGTATTTAATCATTAAAAACGGATTTCTATAAAAGATATGAAATTTTCTCAAATATTGTAACAAAATTTAAACAATTATTTTCAAATATTATTCTTGATTATTTTCATTAAATTTTATAAATTTAAATTATGGCTCACAATCCCTTTCCATTTTAAGGAGGATAGTTCTTTAAATAACAAAACTTTGATCCAACAATATTTCTACATCTTACAAATCAGTTTAGAATAATTATAAAGGAAACTCACTCAAATCTAACTAAAACTCTGGAATAATTTGAAATAGTAGTAATAAATTTAGAAAGAAAAGGAAAGCACATTAAAATTCAGAATTTTTCCTTATTAATTTCATACATATTTTTTTAAAAATAAAGCTGAATTCTAGTTTGCGATTCTTAAATAAATATATAATTTATTTCTTAAGTCAAATTTCAGAGATTTGCATTAAATTTCATTAATGATGTATTCAGAGTTTACTAAATT
>JAPDSC010003876.1:0-13993 GCA_026290005.1 Latrodectus geometricus | reverse complement strand
GATTTGCATTAAATTTCATTAATGATGTATTCAGAGTTTACTAAATTTATATTATATTCAATTAAAATGGATGAAATACTTTTACATTTTCTATTTTGGAGTATTAAATCTTTTACATTGTTTTGAAGTGAGTAATATAAATTTAATGAAAGAATAGTGCATATTTTACAAAGTTAATTGAAAACATCATTGTTTGACTCCTCAAAGCATTATTATTTTATTAAATATAAAAAGTGTAAAATTCAATTTTTAATATTCAAATATATTACTGGATTTTTGAAAAAAATTTTAAATCGCGAAAACTTATTCATTTTCAATAAATTTATGATTTATTAATCTTAAACTATTAAATAAATGCAGTATTTTTACAGTTATTACAGTTAATAAATTTATTTTCTGTTTTCTCCATAAATTACTGAATAAGGGTAACGTTTATGACATGCATCATAAAATGTCGAATAAGAAAAGTAACTTGGAACTAGTATGAATAAATTTAAAATTTAAATTTCAAAACACACTTTTTTTAAATTCTTCAAAATAGTGTGAAAGGAGAATAAAGAATTTATAAGTTATATCTATCAAGCAGGATGTTATTTTTTTATAACATCTTGCTTGTAGATAAAAGTTTATATTTATTTCACAGAATAATATATTCTCAAAATTGATAAAATCATATTATACAACTGGTAATCTTGTACAAGCATATTACAGCTGTAAGAAATTAAGTTTCATTTACAACAGTTTCGAGCCACATTCTCATAAATTTGTGACGAGAAATAAATAAGGTCAATATTTGTGAAATTTGTTCGCCACAAATTCTATGTTGATCTATTGCATTGATTTTCATATTATTCTCCTTTTAATTTATACTATTTGACTACTTTTGGTGTACTGTTATTTCTCAGATTTATTCTATAGACTTATCCATGATTTAAAACACAGTTCTTTCAGTTTGTGTTTTATTACTTGCTGAAGAGCATTAAATTTAATGTGGAATTTTTGGCTTATACTTCGTATCTTATTTCAACTGTTTTAAAGTATTTTCTCCCAGGAGACTTTTCAAAACCTGAAATATCAATAAGCTTCCATTATTTTACTTCTTTTAGATTTTACTTTTATAGATTACACTTATGTGAGTCATTTTTCTGCAATATATAGCAAATTTTTTTACGAGTTAAGAATAATAACGTGAACGTATTCTTTGCATGATTTTCATAAAGTTTGAGAAATTTTATGAAAAATGTTCTAAATTTTGAATAAAATTTGCATACAAATGATTCAAAACAACTTACTAAAATCGCAATTAAAGTATTACATATATTGGTTATTAATAATTAAACATTCTTTATAAATGACATCCTACTACACAAACGGATAAACTGAAATCAGTGAAGTTTTGCGTATGAGTTGTGCATGAAATGCGCTGAAGGAGTTTAAAAAAAAATTGTAGTTCCAAAAGGTCCACCAGAGAAGCGTTTTCAGTAAAGCAGGAAATTGAATATAATAGGCAACCACAACGAAATACAGAAAGAACATTAACATTTATTTACTAGCTTTTGATAATTTTTCCTTAGAATCACTTTAAGTGTAGTTAAAACAGTTCAGTTTATAAAAACAAGGACATATTTAACTGAAATTGCACAAAAGGACCAAATACTATTCGTCACATGTACGATGTATTGAAAGGTATTACACATGACGACTTTAATTAATTTGAAAATTTTCAAGTCGATACCCAATGTGTTCGACAGCAGATCATTGAATTTTTTTAAGTTATTCAACTTCAAAACACCTCCACAATACACCAGACATTTTAAATATACCCAAAAGTAGAAATTTCGTGGAGTTAGAGAAGGAGAACTATGTGTGGCCATGGATTAGAAAAGAAGTTATTTAAAACAAAATCCTAGAAATATAGCCTACCTGTCTAAAAACTGCTCTAAGCAAACTGTAATCCAAATTCTGATGCCTGTGAATGTGCATCAACAATTGTCTATTCGGCAAAAATAAGTGCAGGCATAACAAGTGTATTACCTCTTTCAGGTTGAACTTTTAATTTAATAAGTCTCAACGATTTTCTTAAAAGTGATTCGGATATCTTTACGGATACCGGAGTTCACTCTGCAATATCTTTTTCTGCCGTTCGTAAATTTTCTGACGAAATTCACGAACTACAGTAGAAGCATTCCCTAAGTTTTTATGAAACTGCTTCACCAATAAATCAATTAAATTAAATAAATTGTCTTTAGTACAGACAGAAACATCGATTCAGACATGAAAACATCCGCAAATGTTGTATAAACGAACCTGTTTTCCATAGGATTTCTTCTTTTTCTCGACATTTTTCGACATTCCCGACATTCCAAGACATTTTTCGTCTACAACTTGTGTTTTTCTGCGTTTTTCATTTTATTACCCATAATTCTCCTTCAGAATAATTAATATTGTTTCTGTATTTCATTTTGCTCATTTATTGCATTACATTTCATGTGTTTCCCTAAAAGACGACCACTGATGGACATTTTGGAATTAAATATTATTTCGATATTCCGTGGACGTGTCTTATGTATAGACCCATATAGAAAATTATGTTCATTCAAATCACCCGTGTGCACAGTAGGATGACATTTATAAGGTAGTTTCATTACATCCACCCGTAATGTAACATAATATTGAATGAAAATTAAGGAATGTTTGAATTCCAAAAATTTATACAAGTTTAGAGAAATAAGTCAATTATTACATTATATTAAAATTGTTACATCTGAGACTTTTCTACTCATACCATTTATAATTACTTTGATGATCTATTTTGTGATTGTGATCACTAAATGTCACAGCATATAAGATGACATCACTTCTGGATTTGTCTTCAATGTAGGTTAAATAACCCTGAGTGCCGAGTATTCAAAAATAAATTGTTATTAACCAATGCAATTAAATATCCTTTATATCAGTGAAATATTTTATATACGTATAGTCATTAGCCCCAAACTATGTGTAAATGGATATAACACTGATTTTACTAGTAAATTATTAATTGTTTAATGTTACTATTTCACATTGTTCAAGGATATATGAAATTGAGAAAGTATCCCTAGACATAATAGTTGACACTTGGCATGGCTTGTTAAATACGGGTTTAATAGTTAAATATGACTGCACAGATTTCTAGTATCTTGTAGTTTTTGGAAAAAAATATTTCATCCAAAACACGACTTATATTAATGTCTTTTTTTTTCATGGAGCACACCAAAATGAGCAAGAGACATAAATATTAAAAAAATATTACGGAAAGTTTAGATTTAAACTTAAAAACATGAATTTCTCAACAGTTTAAGTAAGAAAAATACATAAATTAAAAAAAGCAAATAATGTTTTTAGAATACTTTATATTTTAAAGTTGTATGAATTAAAAAAGTTTGATAAACTAACGAAATGGAAGCTAAATAATATTTTTATCAGTTTTTTCTTTTGTATATGAAATACCAAAATAGGCAAAAATACAAAAATAAAATTTAGAGATTAAAATATCAATTTAAACGTGAAAAAATGAAAAATCTTATTATCATACAGAAACTTGCACATTATAAGGAAAAATAATAAATCTATTTTTATTTTTTAAAAAATATTAAATTGTTACGTATACGTATATTTATTATTTTACTGCTTAATTTTAGATAAAATATAATTTTCAATGATTAAATTCATAATTTATGTTTTTTATATATGGTACACATTTAACTCATCTTCATGCTGTAAACATAATATAATGAGTAAAATATTACTTCTTTGTATTATGTTTACATAATTATTACTCGTGTTATTAAGTATTCAATAACATTTAATATCTATTCCAGTGCAGAATTTTGTGAATGACTTGCAAAAATCGAAGCTAAGATATTCATCTATTTTGAGAAATATTCTACAATAAATACAATGATCTTATTGCTATGTAATCAACTATTATTGCGTATTTTTAAGCAATGCTTATTTCCGTTTACATCTTTTAGAATTTTCGATCTTGTTATTGAGTTTTGTCCTGTATTAAATCAATATCATCAATATACAAATGAATGTCCTCTGAGTGAAATTTTGAAATATTTTAGGAAAAATGTCTTTCATAATTTTGGAATTAATTTCATTTAAAATATTCGAGTAAAATAAATTCAAGATTTTCCATTTAGAAATATAGGAAAAACACAACGTTTCATAAGAAAATTTATATTAAGTATATTATATAATTGAGTTGCTTGATTTTTACTTTATTCTAAATCCAATTCTCGAAATTGATTGTGATTCTAAATATTCCTCATTGAAATTCTTATTATGTGCTGTGCAAGATAGATTTTTTTTGTATACATATTACAAACTTTAATATAAGGAAAGCGTTGCTGAGTGTTTAAAACAAAAGAGAACATAATTTATCTGAATATATATCAAACACTCAAACTTTTGAACATTAACCCCTTGCCTGCCAAGGGCGTATATATACGCTGCGCTAAGCTGATGCGTTAACTGTCCCGGGCGTATATATACGGCTTTCGGAAATACGCTTTTCTGCAATACTCTGCTATTAGTAAAGCTTGACCCATAACTTTGGAATGCAATAGAATGTCCTTGACATTGTTTAAAATTTCTGTTGTGATGATGTTACTTCTATTTCAAGAATGCCTCTTCTTTTCCACTGATACACCGCATAACTGCGATCGCCTGTGTTAAAACGGTGGCACTGGGGAGCGAATCTCGTAAGTTTTCCTTGGCAGTTAAAGGGTTAAAAGGAAAAAAAAATAAGAGCAACTTATATGAAAAGATAAGAGTTATAGAAAAAGGAATTGAATTTTTATGGTATGCTTTCAATGCTATTTGAGTCAACAATAATATTTTATCAATATTCATTTAGTTTTGCATTCTATTTACATTGGATGTATTAGAAATTCAAATAATCTTATTGTGTACTTAAATTGTCAATCATCTCATTTTCAGTGAGAAATGCAGCACTGAATAATTTCAATGATCCGTTTGAAATTTTCATTTGACAAATTGATTAAATAAATTGAAATAACACCAAGATTATTTATTTTTAATCAGATTATAAATTGTACTATGTGTTTCTTAAATAAAAACCCATTTCTTCATTTATTAAACATAATTACTTTTTGCAAAGTTTGGAACCTCATTAAAAAGTGACAATATTACTATTATAATTAAATGATAGGAGCAGCTTGGTTACTATAAATATTACAACCAGATTATTTGAAGTTTTATGCATCAAATATGTTAGTAAGCAAACTGGATTATAAAATATATGTTTATTATTATACCTATGAAAATAACAAGGCTAAAACATTTGCTGTTTTAACACAAGAAACTAAGATTTGTGCCATTAATGTAAACTTCTTCAATATTGTGGTTTTCTTTGATTTAATAAAATCGTATTATTTAAATTGTGATCACGTTACTATTAAAAAATTCTTATTCAGTGATACTAATGAGATTTTTTTGAGAAAACAAATAGGATTTTAAGTTGTTGAAAGGGAAGTCATGAGCAGTTTCTCCAGCATACCAATTTTATGAATATTTTTTTAAATATAATGGTTATAACAAATTAGAGACAAATATTAGAAAAAATATAATAGAAAATTTAATAGCTTATACTATATTGATTTATTATTTAAAAACTGTACAACGTAATAAATATTTATATAAATATAATACATAGCTTAATTTACAGAGAACTTTTGTAAACTTCAAAGATTTTAATCGCAAGTTTATATCAGTATTTTGTATCAAATGCAATTGATAATTAAATTTTTTAATAAATATAACAAATTTTATTAAATAAAAACTTATTTTATTTGCTAAAGTATTAAATACATTAATGATGTAAAAAAGATACATTTCCAAGTTTTGAATATTGAAACAGGTCTTGACAGAAGAAAGCTCATAACTGGATCTTTTAAATATATGTAATAAGGGCTAAATATTTTACTATTTATAAGTAAGGGATCCATGCTTCTTTTTCAAGATTTAAAATAAGATTTATAGAACTCTAACTGTAAATTTAATATACAATTAAAAAGGCAAAATCCTTGAACATTTGGTGATTAAAAAAAAAGAGAAAAAATTATTATGAAAATTTACTCTCAGTGGTGAAACTGAAAATATTGGGAAACCTGCTTTCACACCAAAGCAATTTAATCATTCCTTAGAGGGATTAGTGAAAAAAGTTCCGAATATAACAGAAAATTTTTCTATTACTTGAAAAAGCAATTTTTTATAAGAAATAGTATTTCACGATACAAAGTAAAAAATGTATGCATAAAAAGTAAACAGAAATTGAACGCTTTCTTAATAATTCATTTAAGAAAAAGATGCTTATTTATTAAAAAGACATGTTAAATATTTTCAACTTCCTATTTTTAACAAAAGCATGTTTGATAAATTGCTTCTGTGACACAACAAATGGTGTTCGTTCATCTTTCTCCAATGATAACCATGTCAATTTTACTTTCACTTTTTGGTTAAAAACAAAACAACTAAAATACTTGTTTTATACTTTAAAAGATTATCTTTCAGCCTTATTTGAAAGCATAATGTCATCAGCATAATGTTATACTTTGTATTCATTTCAACTTGATAGCTGTAAAATGTAAGACGAACCAGTATCATTTTTTGAGAGATAATAATAAAGGAATTTTATGCCTTGTTTAAAAATTGCTATTTATTCATGAACTAAATAAGTTTACTAAATATTTGAAAATTATACATAGTTATAAAGATAAATAGCTTAAGGTAAATATTGATGACCCATTATCTTACGCAATTTAGATTAATATGTTTTACGTTCTTGTCTCAAAATACCATTATTTTTTATTACTTAAATTATGTTTATAATTCTTAATTCATTTTATTAAGAATTATAGATGTGCTTCATCTATAAAAGCCTGATATTACTTTCTTAACTTATAGATTAAAATTACAAATAAAAAATTAATTTATATATCTTTTATAGATTTATATATCTTTTACAAATAGATTTATATATCTTTTACAAATTATTTTTTAGTTTATCCGTCAAGCCTATTTACTTTTTATTAAATGTTACGAAATATATTTTTTACTGATAATTTATATTACATTACCAAAAACTAATTTGGAATGATGTATAAAATAAAATTGCTACAGAAGTAACAGATGTTTGAGATATAAAACTTTCGTAGTGACAGCAATGACCTGAAAATTCTTATTTATGATTTAAGAAGATCAAAATTCAATAATTTCTAAAGTAGTATCACTAAGAAAATTCCTATTATTGTATGAAAAATAAATAAATAAGAAATGGACTACATAATTAATAGGGAAAATTATGGAAATAGTTTAGAATACACATATTTTCTACAAAATATGTTGTGGCAACTGACACTCTAATATATAAATAATAAATGTTATAGTACAATCTTTTATATTATACTGAATATACGAAACTAAAAAAAAATTGCGCTCTAATAATAATAATTTTTCTAAGACCAATTTGCTTAAAAATATATTTATTGGTAAATTTTTAGTTTAAAAATTAAAATTTGAATATTTTTTCTAATTATTTTTATTCGTATATCAATAAATTTTTTATTTCTATTATAAACACGTTTGAATGGGAAAAAAATAATAAAGATAAAAAAAGTATGCATGTTTTCATTTAAACGTACTTCATTAATTACAGAATTACTTTACAACTTATTTAAACATTTATTTTCATCCCATGAGCATAGCATTTTTTACAAACTTGAAAATTATCTTCTTGCTTAAGCTTATAGGTATTATTGTAAATATGTAATATAGTAAAAAATATGAATGGATAATAATTATTGTAGACATATAAAATTAAAAAAACAATTTAACCTTTTGAGCAAACTTTTATTTAACGTATCTTTATTTATTTCAAATTTTGAAAAGGGAATTATTTTTGTATTAAACTTTCATTGAATTACCTTTGATATTTAAATGTAAAGGAATAGTAATATTTAATTGGGATATTTTCAAAAGAAATTTTTTAAATAACATGTTATCAGATAAACGTGTAAATATATTTTAAGAAATATCAAAGAGTTAATAACATAATTTAGCATTTAAGAGAGAGAGAGAAGTAGGTAAATTCACACATTAATAAGTAAAATTAAGTTTATAAAAGGACTATTTATATAAATGTATATAATGTAGTTTATTTACATTATATAAAAATAATTAATTTCATATTAAGAAACATATTTATTTTTAGACATTGATTGACGCTATACGAGAGAATCATATCTTTTAAAAACTGTAAGGTATTTCTATGAAACGTTACAATTTATATTCATTATTATTAATAACTAATTCTTCAATCGTAAATTTCAAAACACTAAACGAAATTAATATACACGATATCAGAGTATTCTTTTTGCCTAATTATTTGCTTCAGTGAATAAAATTGATTAAACAGCCATAGTTTCTTGTGTTTATTTACTTTAAATATGCACTTAATGAAATGCTACCAAATCGAAAAAAAAAGACATTAGTAATTCAAATTTATAATTTGTAGAGACAAAAAATGGTTATTTAAAGAGCACTCTAACATATAATTTTAAAATCCACTTTCATTCATATAAATGTTTTCCTTTCTCTTTGTTATTTTTAACAATAAGTTTAATGGAATTCATTGTAAGATATAATTAATGAAAATTTGTATTCGATGTTTTACTTTTAAAACTAATATGGATGCATTTAACTTAAAAATACAATGACTCTTAAAATACAATAATTTTATTCTTATGAGATATTATAATTGTCACTGATGTGTGTTATCGCAAAAGAGAATATAAAATATTACAAAAATTATGAAATAAAAATGACTTTATTAAAGAAATCGTTTTTAAATCATTATTATGGAGTTGAATTGAATATTAAATTCGACTTCTATCTAATGCCCAAATAAAAGATAGTCTTTTTTAAATCATGCAACATTTCATATATTAGATCTTTTATTTACTTAAAAATGATGAATTTTCTCTTTTAATTACAAATTAAAATGTATTTAATTAATATCTTTAATTTCTAATATTAAAATATCAGTAGCATATTTCGTAGTATTGGAATGAATTTATAATGAAGTTTACAAAATTTTATACGGATATTTTTAATTTTTTAATGTCGTAACAGCTAATTATACAAAAGAAAAAAAATGTCTTATTTATACGTTCTGTACTAGTAAGTGGTACAACTTTGAATAATTAAAAATTTCTTTTCAATTTTTTTAATATATTTAAAGTAATAATTATTCTTAATATACTTCTAAAACAAAGGAAAAATTAGCAATAATTATAGAAAATGTAATTTACAAAGTTACATAATTATAAGCAAAATTTGCTAACTTTTTCATACCAGAAAAATAATTTACAAATTTTGGCAATTTTAATAAATATTTTATGGAAACATTAAATCATATGCTCGTTGGATTTCTTGAATATTTATTTACATATTTCAATTTTTTTAGAAAAGAAAATGTTTTTCATAATGGCATTTTAATATAATTGATACAACTCAGGACTTATTTTTCATTTGGAATAATTCAATATTTTCATAAGTTGTTAGTGTATTATATAAGCAGAAACTTTTTAGTGAAGAAAAATGTTATATGATGTATTTTATTCAAGCATAAATAAAAAAATTTCCCCTATATCCTAAATTTCAAATATTTAAATTTTTTCAGAGTTTCCATGTGATAATATTACTGATGTTTGACTTGTTATTCAATTACATAAGTTTACAATTCAATTTGATAACTTATTTAAGAAAAAAAATCACGATATGAATAAAACTATTTATAACTATAAAATTCTCTACGATCTTATAATTTTTATTTCAAATTGTATTTCATTTATTGTCCATTAAATTTATGCTGCACAGTAAGGTTTTAATTTTACTATTTAGAGGAATTTTAAATATATACAGCATTTTTTTGTTAAATTTTTAGTTTTGAAATAATTAAAAAGTTGTGAAAGTATAAATAACTTCTCTTTCCAGCTATATATAAATCTTATATTCATAGTGCTTAAGTGGAGTAATGTAATTATATATTAATAATTTGAACATTTTAAAGTTATAATAATTACAATTCAATTATTTGCACTGAGTGAATCAATCAAAAATTTCCTTATGAAAGTTAATTTTGTGAATTTAAGATCACAGAAATATATGATTTTACTTTTGAAGAAGAGCCACCCAACCTGTCTAGTGGTTAGCGTAACTGACTACGGATGGGGAGGACCTGGGTTCGAATCACGGCATGGTGTATTTTCTCTCTCTGCGTTTCTTGTCCTTTCGTCAGATGATGGATGAATGTGGCCCGCCCTCTAAACGGGTTTGTGGTAGTGTGACGTGGGCGATGCTACTTGTACCTCCGTGACTTGGCTCACAGGTGCCCACTTGGTAACGATAAAATGAGTCGCAGTTTCCGGCCTTGTTGCGGCTAATGGGCTAATGTACGTACGTACTTGCTCAAGGGTGGCCGCCATTAGAAATAAAAAAAAAATAACATTTGAAGAAGATTCAGATACAATAAGAAAATAAAAAAAATTGCGGGAAATCTTTATTTTATTAAAGGAAAATTACTTAGTTTTTTCTAAGCTTCAATATTAAGCAAGGTGTAAGAAAATTGTTAGATATTTTCTTTAAAATATTTATAAGACTTTTTGTTAATATAAACTGAATATTTAATTTTATGTTATATACTATAACTTATAATAGAATATTCTGTAGCAATAAAAGTCCTATGCAGTCAAATTTGTTTAATAATACTGACATATAAGTCTAATAGAAAATCATAATAATTAAAATAAAAGTAACAAAATAAGTTATTAACTGGAACTACAAAAAAGCAGTTAAAATGATAATTTTTCAAAAAAAAAATTGAATAATAAAAAAATTTAAATAATCTTATGTATTTGATTAATTTTCTTTTTCAGTTAGTTATTTTTTGGACTTTATTTACGTATAAAAGATTCTAACAAGAATGTTATGCATTTGCTTCTTAATTTCTTCTGGTTGTGAATATATGAATACTTAATTTTAAAAAATGGCAAAAGAATTCATGAGCTATCAATTTAAAACAGTTAAAGTGTCAAATAAATTGAATTCCTTTCATTTTCTGGATAGTTACAGTGTACTGAACATAAAGCTTAATTATATGTTTTGAATAAATGTATTTTGAAACATAAGAAATGTTATTTACTTTAAACAAAAAACTTAAAAATGATTTCTCATTTATATGGAAATACGTTACAAACAGTTCTGTTGTATGTTATATTCCTTACGTATAACTGACAATTCGCTTTTATAATGATAGAAACCACGTAACTTCATTATTTACTTTTTTTTTAATTTGGTATATTAAAATCATTTAAAACTTATGCATTTTCATTATCTATGAAGTTCTTTGCCATTTCCCATTTCTTTACATTTCAACTATTGTTATTTTATTACATTATATTTGCTTTATCTCCATTCTTTATTTACTTTTCCATTTCTTATTTAGTAGTTTAGGAAAAATATAAAACATATATTTTCTGATTATTTTATGCTAAAATATTTTCCTATTCTTTTCATTATTTAAATAATTTTCTTACGTATTAATAATATTAATAACATGTGTGTAACAAGGAATGTACTAACTACTACACCATGGATGCACAAAATGCTGTTCACCAATTGATCAAAATAAACTAGTTCAATTGAAAAATTGTTGAATTGATAATTAATTATTTTTAATACTGCACGATTTATTTTAACTGTTGACTTCAAAATGTCCCTTTTTATGTAACATAATTAATTAATATATAATGTTTCACTAAAATGTAAAATAATGGTGTTTGCTAATAACATAACAATTCATTTTATATTATAACAATGAAGATTAACGAGAAAAACTATGTGACTTCAATCAAAACATCTCAAATCTTCAAATTCAATTACAAACTATACATTAGCAAATTTTTAATTTTATTTTCGTTAGTTATATAATTTTATTGCCGCCCAACCTGTCTAGTGGTTAGTGTACCTGACTACAGATGGGTGGGACCTGGGTTCGAATCCTGGTTCGGGAATGGATGTACTTTCTCTCTCGCTCTTTCTTGCCTTTGTCCTTTCTTTGTGTATAAATGGTTGCCTACCCTATAAACGGGTCCCTGATGGCATGTGTGTACTGAGGAAGTCGGACTCCACACCAAAGATGGATCAGTTGGAAATGTGGAGCAGCGCACCCCATATTACACGACGACAACAGCAACAACATATAATTTTATTGACTCTAAATTACATTACTACCTAAGAGTAATTATTAAAATTGTAGTTTTAATTGTAATAGAATATGTAATTATTTGATTTTATGAGACACAAGAAATGAAACTTTTCCTAGAACATCATGATATTTTTTATGTGTAAAAAAATTGGAAAGGATTTTGATAACATTTAACTTATTAGAAAATTTCAGTTTTTATCTCAAAAATCGTAAATATTTTATTCCAAAAGAAAAAAAAAGATTTAAAATCCAAAAATGATAAAAGGAAGAAATAAAATATACTTAAAATATTGTTCATTAAAAAACTCTCTAAATTTCATTTTCAAAAAATAATGTTTTTAGTTTCTTCTTAAAACGGTGCCATTTAAAATAGTTAAAACCAAATAAATTTGCTTTGTTTCTTTTCAGTATTAAATTGTTGAACTTATCATCAGAATTTCAATACATTTAATTTCCATTGAACTAACAAACCAACGTTAAGTAGAATTTTATAATTTAAAGTTAAAGTAATAAATTTTGTACGTATTGCGTAAATATGCACTCATTATGAAATTCACATATATATTCCTAATATAACTAGAAATGAATTTTAGATTCGTAGTTTATATAACTATTATAACTTCAAGAGTAAGAAATCAAAGGGAAAACGAAAACAGAAATAGTTAAGAGAAAAACTTAAATTGTGTGTATTTGTCTTGACATTAATTAAGACATTTCGTCGGTAGTAAAACATTTAACCATGGACTACGTATTTACTCTATAAAATGTTTATTATTTCTACTTTTTTAAAGATAAAATGTCATTAAAATTTATTTCTACACAGCTTAAACAGAACATTCAAAAATGTCCGTGTATAAAACTCCTAAATTATAATGGATAATTATGAATTATTTTGAGATTAACCAATATTGTATTATATAAATTACTTTTCGATAGTTAAATTTATTAATGAGAAAATTCAAAACAATTTTTCGATTAAAAGACATTGCCTTTAATATTTTATATATCAATTAAATGATACAACACAATCCTAAAACACAACAATATATAATTTATTCTCAATAATTTATGTGATATTAATTTATCAATGTAGAATTTGTATTTAATTTGATATAATACATTCGTTAGTATTATAATGCATTAAAATATAGATATATTATCACTTTGAATATTGTATATGTGGGTTACATAAAAGTTTATATTTCGTTTCAATAATCAGCTTATTTATATTTTTTCATTTTTATTATAGGCTGCTTTTAGAAATCCTACTTGCTTTTTTTAAATATAAATTATAATATAAAGTTTATATAACAAATTTATGTTTAAATAATTTATGATACTAAATACTTAATAATTTTTATTTCAAATTTCTTAGTGCAATAAAATGTTATACTGATTTTTGATTACACACAATATCATCTTACTGTATTTATTTATTCAAATATTATCGTTAGGTTGTATTAGGTAGATTTTATTTATCATACTTTTTAAACAACAATTAAAATAAAAAAAAAATAAAAGAAACTTATAATTTAAGTTAGGATTATTTTTCCTTAATTACAACTCTGATTGCATCTTCGTGTAAATAAATAATGAATACAAAAAATAAGCGAAAGATGAAAATATTTGAACTTTTCATAATATTTATGATATGTAATC
>JAPDSC010003872.1:0-14152 GCA_026290005.1 Latrodectus geometricus | reverse complement strand
CTCCATATAAAAAGTAAATCGATAATGTGGGCCAAAGGGAATACGAAAAGAAAAACCAATAGAACCTTAGAAACAGATGTTTGCTAAGTTTTTGCCTCCTTAAGTGCGGTATAAGTGTAGTAAAAATTTAAATGGGAGATACGAAAGTTGACTTTTTAACTTTAAAAGAAATCGATCTAAAGGATATCTATCACTCTTTATCTTGCTCAAGGCAGATTTTAACTTTCATATTGAACAAAGGAAAAGATAGAGTGAAAATGATTAGTAAAATTTTAAATAAAAATTCCATTGAAATCACGAGGAACTGCTAAAAGCTGATAACATTGAAGAGAAAAATCATATCATTGGGTGAAATTTGCATATTAGATGTTTAGTACTCAAGAATTCTTGATTTACTTGAAATTTAAAACATTACACGCAAAAAATAAATGTGTTTATATAAAACTAATATAAAAACATTTATTTTATTTTGCAGTTTATTAATGTTATGGTATTTTTTGAGTTCGAAATGAAAAATTATAATTTATTTAACTAATATCTTAAAACTAATTTATAACACAAGCTCTGAGGCCATGATGCGCAAATGTCAGTAATATGAACTTGCTACTTTAAGATAAGAATGTTGGTCAAAAATATTAACACAAAAACAAATAATTTAATGAACTAAACTAAAATACAAATTGATATTGAGAAATAATTTAATGTTTTTCAAACTTAAATTATAAAATCTAACCATTTTGTGCACAAAACGTCTAAAATTAAGGTCATATTTCTATTGATTTTTGGTCCTCCAGCAGGATCAAAAAATAATCGCTGCTTTCTAAAAAGCATAATTAGTCGGGGTTTTTTTTGTTTTTGAAAAAACCACAAATAAAACACATTCACGGAGCTTGAAATCTTCATAAATCTCCAAGCCTTAAATAGTACTTTGAAGTAGAAACACAAGCACTCTTGATATGCACCTGTGATGAAATCCTAATCATTTGCATATTTCATCACCGCTAATGCATGTTGAAAATTTCATGTTATTTGCCGGATTCCTTCAAGATTTTGTATTTATGGTAGCCAGCAATGCATTTCGGTGTACTTGCTTAAATGTTTTATACACAAATATATATTTCTATGTATAGGTGTAAAGTTTCTGTACTTAACATCATTATCAAAAAAATAATGTTTGTTTCATAGTATTATGTAGCTGTAATGATTATTTTATATATGAAAATACTGTGATTTCTGTTATTCATTCGTTTCTGTAACATAATGTTCTTATAATATGAAGCGTAACGTATGGTAACATAAAACCATTTTTGTAAAATTAATCATCAAATGTTAAAATATAATAAGGATAAAAATTACAATAATGTATTAATAGTATTTAGTCAGTTTTTCTGGCTGTACCTATTTAAGCATTTTTGACAATGCTTTTTGTGCAAATTTTATTCCAATGTATAAAATACATGAGGCCTAATTCAACACAGACATGAAAACATTTTGTGTATTAAATGACACTACGTAAAAAGCATCGAAAATATAAATTTCAACGATAATATAGTTTAAAGTATGCAAATTGATTGACTAATATTATTTGATTAATTAAAACTTAAAGATTATGAGCAATTGAACCATAAATTTAAAATATTTTATACAAACAAGTAAAATGTACTTAAAATGATTTGTTGTGAATAAATATTATTTGAAAAATATGTTTATTGGAAGCAGAATTACTAATGATTAGAATTTTTTACGAGGAATCAATTTAAACTTTATTCGCATAATCATCAAACAGCATGTTTCTCACACATATACTCATAAAAGTTTAAAAATCAAATAACTTGTTTAATTTTCATATAATTTTGCTATTTTATTCTTTAACATTTCAAGCATAACAAAAAATTTGAAATTCAGAATTAAGAAAAACTTTTTTTTTTCCAAAACATTTTGTTGAAGCTAATATTTGATCATATTTCTAGCAAAGCTGTAATTAATTTTCAATATTCCTATCAAGACTATAATTTTTAATATTAACTATTTTTATGTAAAATAGTTCAGATTTATTTATTAATAAAGCATAATTGCTTTAAAAAAAGATATAATTTAAAAGATTTCAATATCTAATCAAATGCCAAAATATGTACATTAGATATTGCAGAAAAGAGAATGATTTTAAGAAAAAGAAAAGAGGGAGAGTTCAGAAGCCTTAAAAATAGAGAAATCAATCTCAGAATTCGATTTAAGCTGTACCTTAACTAAATTCACATTTTATATTTTAATTTCATTGTTTACTCACACACGATATTAGAATTTAAAAATATGCAGCACATTTTATGTGGTATTTCGCTTAAATTGAATAATATATCTTATTAATTCTATTTAAGTTTTATTTCTGTAGTTATGTTCGTTAGAAATTTTTAGTTAGTTATATAATTTAAAAAAAATATTTGAGTATATATATAGATACTAATTCATTTTCTAGTTACTAATTATATTTCTATTAGTTGTTTTTGAATTTACTACGTATGAATTTATAATGATAGAAAGTGAACTATAAATTTATATAATTCAATAATGAGTACATGTTTATTCTTTTTATTTGCATAACAAAATATGTTACAATATAAAACTTTCTTATATAGCAATTTAAGGTAATTTAATAATTGTAATTTATTCGTATTGTTAAAAGACTAACAAGAACTCTTTTGAGGTAATATGATCTAATGAATCAATTTTTGTACCGAATATAAATGCCAAAAATTTTCTAATATTTCGCGTCTTGTATTTTAAAACTTTGATCGAATTATATGACATCGAGTGAAGGCGTTTCAAACTATATATGGAACTACTTTGATATATCCCCCCAAATAGGAAATTTGGCGACTTTTTTTTCCCTCACCAACCATAATACCTGTTTATGGCGCCTTTTTTTACTCGCCAAGATGGATTCTCGCTAAATACAAATAATTAATACATAAAAAACTTTAAAATAAAAACTCAGAAAATTGTACAAAATACAAGAAAATACTAAATTTCCCAACAGCAAAAACATAAAAGCTGAAAAAACCAAAATTGGTATCACCAAAATAAGAAACAGCATCCCTAAAAAGTCCGTAGGGAGTGCCAGATTTGGCTCGTAATTTTTTTTGGAGGTAGGTATATCAAAGTTGTTCCCTATATATGTTTGATAATACAAAAAATCAGAGGAAAACGAAGAAATTTTTATTAAGTTCTTATGATAAATTAAGGCTCCTTTAAAACAATTCTCAATCTTTTATTCTCTATGTCGTTCATATTACTTATTATTTTTATTTGCCTTCTAATTATCTTTTAAAGTTTTAAGCATATCTCTTTAAGAAAAAATAAAAAAATGAAAAGAATGGGATTTCTAATCCTATAAATAAAAAATTTATATTTAATATGACAGAGATATAAAAAATATCTTTAATTAAAAGGAACATTCATTAAATAATTTATATTCGGTTTTTTTTAATACTTTTCTTGTCATAAAAGTCTTAATGTTGTAACAATTACTAATAATTTTTGGAATTAGAAACACAGTTAATAAGCAAATAGTATGTATAAAACTATTGAAAAATTAAATAGTAGTTTTTCTATTATAATTACTCAAAATGAGAAATCTTTCAAATTAAAAGCTGTAACAAAGTTTATTTTACAGATGCAAATGCAAGTGAAATTCTCAGAGATTTAAAAGGAAATTTCTTTAATATTAAATATTAAATTAATATTAAATTAATATTAAATTTCACAAAACAGTAATATATTTAGATTTTGAATCAAGGGAGATTTTGAAACTAAAGTAATATCGAAACTCAGTTAAAGTTTAAGAATTAGTTTATATTCAGAATTCAGCATTAAAAAATCTATACCTATAATTCGTAAAATACAAGATTTTTACAGGAGATTTCATTGTTTTAATGTACAATTTAATTGTTTCAATGCTGATTAACATCAATGTATTTTTCCTAGAGCCAGAAAATAGAGAAAATTAAGTGACACTAAATATATCAATTAAAAATAGCTATTTTAAATTAAGTTCCATTTTAAAATTTATTTCCCGTGAATAGTTATCATATTTAATTACAGCAGCTAAAAATAAATGCTAAAATCATTTGAAAATGAATAAACATATAACTGCTTCTCAAACCATGAAAATCGATTATTATTTTTACAACTAAAGAATCATAATGGTCAAAACTTTTAAATATATCATGATTATATTAAGTATACAACCAAATACTAATTTATGCTGATGTTTTAATATTACGGAAATTCCATTACACATTAAATTAATATGAGAAATTTAATAGCAGACAGGTAAGTTAAAACCAACCATAAATTAAAAAAAATAAATGATAAACAATTAAAGTGTCATTTATAATATTGAAACTACACAAATAAATAATAGAAATATGGTCTCTTTGAACCACTTTTGAATTTGGTGTTCAACAATTTAAATGAAACTGTAAAACTAAACTTATCCTTAATTTCTAGTCTCTTATATATTCTGCAGTTAAAGGTACACATTGGGAATTAAAATATTACAGATGTTAAATGGACAACCCTTTGCATCATGATTAGGAGTAACCTTAGGCTATCTAAATCAGTTTAACAATTAGGACATGTTAATATTGATAGAGTATTAGAGATTCACTAATGTACTCTAATGGAAAATTCGTATGTTTTGGTGATTTGGGAAATTTCATTATATATCTAAATCTATTAAACATGTTTTCTCTTTTAAATGGTTATTGTCTAATATTTTTATTATGATAATTTAGAATATTAATTCTTAAGGCATCTATCTGTGAATTATATTCAAAATAGATCAAATCATTGTTAAAATATTTACTTTGAATATGAGTTTACAGAGAATAATTCTCTAATTAAAATCCCCTGTGAGTTTATAGATACTACTTTATAGGAAATAAAATAAGACAATAAATAATAAATGAATTTTCCTAATTTCAAATGAAAACATCACAAATTTGTTTTGAAAAGTTAGAAGCAGATATACAATTTTCTATTTTTTAAAAAGAATATAGTTAATGAAATTAATTTTTATCTCGTATTATTTTATGAATTATGTATTCCTTATAATATTTATGTTTTAATGATGTTTCCAATACTCCGTATGTTATTTTAATGGGTGAAATAATCTATGAAAAATCAGTTTGAAAGAACCTTGGGTACAATTTTACCTGTTTCTTTAATTTAAATAATACGATTGATTTAATAATATTGTATAAATAAGTTTAGTTATTTTATATATAAAATATAATTAAACATTACCTTTTGGTTTAATGATATTGTATAAGTAAAAGTAATGTTTAATTATTTTATATATAAAATGTAACGGAACAGTTAAAAATGTTAAAATATAGCTATTACTTTTTTATCATTAAGGTGAATATTCAATATATTGATAATCAAACATTTTAAAGATAGTGAAAAAAGAGTAAAATATATTTGATTTAGAAAGAAACATTATCCACATGTGTTTTCAAATTTAACTACAATAAACTCTTCAGAACTCCACCTTGTAAAACTTTTAACAACACCCTCATGTAATATTTTCCAGCTCCTTCTAGGAAACAAATGAACTCTATTATTTATGCCTCATTCATACAAAGAGCACTCATCTTTTGCCTTTAAACAATCTCATGGCCAATCGAAACCCAATCTCTGATGACAGGTGCACCCATACAGGAAACCCCGAACAGCGAATTGGAGGAATATCTTCAAGGAGCGGAAGAAAGGAATACAGGAGAAACAAATTAAGCTCATTTGCATTACAAGACATACTATTTCCACATCAAGAACACAGTTAGTCGATCAAACATTCCTCCTTTCTGGTACTCACGTGTACAAAGAAGTTGTTGAAAGGAATGCAATGGTGAGAGAATAGATATTCAAGCTTGAAATTTATTTTAGACTTTCTAAACTAATCAGTTTTCAATAGAACTACTTTATGTATGCACATTAAATACACGCATGAAACTTTAGTTGTCTCTTTAGCATTATAATGATCTAAGAGTAACAAATAAACACCTATTAAGTAAACAAGGCCCTTATCTGTTTGTTCTAAGTGTATAAATATTCTTTTTATCATATTAAATATAATTTTTTATCATATTAAAATTCTTTATATTTATTTGTTTGACACGTTTAATGAATGTTTGAATATTTTTGCATCGTAATTTAATTTTTATTAGCTTATAAATATTATAAAATTATGAATATGGAGTTGTGTGATTCTTTTGCATTTTAAACTGCAAACTTAAAAAAAACTGAAAATTGAATATGCAGAAAATTTTAAAAATCATCTCTAATATGAAGATACTGAATACTTTAAATCTTATTCAATTTGTTAAATATCTGAATTAAATAAAATATTTTTATAATAATAATAATAACACTGAAAAAACAAAATTTAATCAGACATAAACAATAGAAGACTTTTTTTTCACAATAAATTCGAATTTTCTTGTTGGTTTGCAATATTTATTTAACTTTATAATTTTCAGAAAACCACTAACTATAGTAAGATTTTTGAATAAAAAATTATATAAAGAAAATTAAAAATATTGAATTAGGTTTAAAAATAGTCAATGTATTTTGCAATTCAAAATTACTGTTTTTACATTCTTTGGAAAGAATTTAAATAATCCACTTTTAATTGTTACTTAAGAATTAAAAAATTATTTTAAATCTCTCTCTCTCTCTTATTATTTATCCACATATCTTTTATTAATGCTTAAACATTCAGAATAAACTAACAATTAACAGAACGATCTGTTAATTGTAATTTTCTTTTCAGTTTTTGATATTTCTTCAAAGGCTTTTTTGTAAATTCTTTTATTATCCAAAACGTCAGATTAAATAAATTAATTATTGCTATTAAAAATAAATAAATAAACTAAATATAAAAATTTTGAATACTTGAATTAAAAACAATGGATTTCTACTCGATTTATATGCATATCATTTCGATTCCAAATAAATTAATCTTTTGGCTTTTATAATTTGAGAAATTTGAGCCATTGTAATAAACACTGTATTTAATGGTTTAGTGATTTGTTTAAATACAGCTGTAATTTGTACACAGTTTAGAAAAAATAACTGTTATTTGGATTTATTATTTTACTCATTTTAAATAAAAAAAATATTGTAGTTTCTAAAATCTATTGAATTGAATATATATGAAAATTTATCTAGTTATTTTAATTCAACATTACTTTAAAATCTTATATAAAATTGATATTTATAAGTTAAAAATTTTATTTAATATAATCAAGAAAAACGATAATATATATTTGATATGTTTATGGTTATGTTTTATTGTAAGCTACAGAAATGAATTATTGTAATTCCTAAAATCTGTAAATGTAAATGAATTCAGTTAAATATTTCAGAAATAATAACATATTTTTGTCATGTGAACATTAGTTAATCATAATATAACCAAATAATATTATTATTAAAATTTTTCTAGGAAAAGTAATCAAAAATTATTCAATCACTTTAAATTAAAGACACGCAATTCTTTTAATATTTTTATTCTATTTTGGATAGTTGTAAAATATTGTAAGACACATAAAAATGATAACAAATATTAAGGTTTTTTAAGAATACAGTTATAATACTGAAAAATGATTTATTTAAATTTATTTGGGAAAAGTTTCTGTTATTTTGCTGAAGAAATAATAATTTAAAAACTATAAGACTTATTAATATGATGAGACAGCCATAAGCAATGTTATTTAATATAAAGTTCTGAAAAAATATGTTATTGAAAAATCATTTATCAATAAACTTATATTCTTAAGTAATCTATTTATGATATTACTCACTTTATTGGCAAGTAGATAAGAAAGGCAATAAATATATAAATATCGTATCAAAAGCAATTTTCAAAAATAATATTTTTATTTCATTAACTGGTGAGCATTAAACAAAAAATTGATTCTGTACTTTAATTTGAATAATGGTATGAATAATTCCTCCAATAAGTGTATAAATATTAAACTAAACTAACAAATTTATTATACAGTTAGTTATTTTTACTATAAAATTGAAAAAAAAGCATTAAAAAAAATTATGTCATTTTTATCGAATTTTTTTACAAAAATTAAATTTGAATGATATTAAATGAATGCAGTTTTAATAATCATCAGAAAATATATTATAGTTTGAATAAACTATATTACGGACATTAATTTTTAATAAGTCTTTTTTCAATCTTAAAAATCAATTTTTCTTTTATACAATAACTGTCAACGATGTTTTTAGTAGATAGCTTTGGGCATAAAGGTAAAAAGAGCTGATATTTCCGAGAAAAGTTTGGTTAAAGTTCTCCGAGTATAATTTCTTTTGAGAATTTAAACTTTCGCAAAGTTTTTCTTTGTGTCAAACACAGAATGGATGAAAATAAATTCATTTTTAATTGAAAAACCTAGAATTTGGACTTGAGTCATAAATTACAAAAAATAAATGTAATACGAGAAATTGAATATTTTTCATTTATAAAAGAAAAAATTCTCTTACTTAAATTGTAAGTTTAATTTAAAATGTAAAAAAAAAACACTTTTACTAAGGAAATATTGATAAATATTCAAATCAAATAATTAAACTACTATAGTATTTTTGGAAAAAATTTCAGCGAAAAGTAAAATTTATAGTTTATAATTCTATATTAATTAGATATGCATATATTCTGAATAGTAATTATCTTAATAATTGATCGTTTAAAGATTCGATTAATTGCTATTTTTTTCATAAATAGTGCATACTTAATTTCATTTTAATTCATAGCAATTTTAAAAATTTTAAACTGCAGAACATATTTTGCATTAAAACATATATTTTATATTTATGCATCTTATTGAATAGATTTCATTTAAATTGAAAAATATATAAATTAAGAATTAATTAATAAATTACTTTCTCTAGTTAAAGTTGTACATGAGTTTGTATAATATATTGCAAAGTAAAGATATTAATTAGAAAAACAATCCACTCGGGTTATAAATCATTTTTTACACGAAAGTGTGAAACATTTTTTACACTAAAAATATTGAACATTACATTTTACTTTATAAAATAAATAAATAAAAAATTCTTAACTTGAAAGTTACATTTTTAAGTATTTGTCATCAAAGTTTAAATTTAAAATATTTTCATTATAAAAAAAGAAAATATATATAATATATCCCTAGACAATGAATAATTACAGTAATATAAAGCATGTATTATGATATATGCCTTATATAGATCATGATTTATATCATACGTATATAAATCATGGATTTTATTTTTTTATTGCCTAAAGATGTTACATTAGTATTCTCAAATTTTGTAGATATTTAATTCCTGACAATTATTATTTTGTAAAGAATATCATTTACTTGCGTATTAAAATAAGCAGGTAAATAATATTCCTATACGTATACAAATAAATATTTTTATTTTTTAACTTTTAATAATTAATTTATTTAAAAATAAATTTTTAAACTAATAACTTTTAAATATACTTAGAATTTTAACTCACATAATATTTTTAAATATTTGATTATAAATGCCAAAAATATGATCACATTAAACTGATTAGGGCATATTTCATAACTATATTTTTTATATCATATCAATATAATTTTTATATTAGGAGAAAATAAAATATCTAATATTTACTCAGTTTACCTAGTACAATTGCTGGTTAAAAATTAATATGTTTAAGTATGACTTTAATAAGCGTAATAATTTATCTAATGATCAAAAACCGACAATTTCTCCAAAATATGGATGAATGTAATGTTCTTGTTTTCCTTTTACGCCATTTATTAATCTGAGACTCTAGAATTTGAGACTTGTAGGAAAGATTAATATAGAATTTAAATGAAATTTCATTTCTAGAGTGCTTGGAAGTATTGGCTAAGAAGCTAGAAGATTTAAATACGCCCATTTATATTCTGTGCAACGTAACAAAGAAGCAACATTTTATTCCTGTCATGTGATTTTTGACTTTTAAATAAAAACAATTCTTGAAGTCGTTGAAACTAAGTAAAATTAATTATTCTTATCCATACAAAATCATTAACATAACATTAAGAAGAGTATCATATACACCTAACGCAGTTTCTATGTTTTATTTTATTTAATAATAAAAGTATTCTTTCATATTACCTTCACTTATGACAGAAAATTTGCTTGATGCTCCCAATAAACCCTTTCGTACTATTTAATGAGGCACTCTATTGTCCTCTTCTGCATAATACATTAATATTTATTGCAGTCTGAATTATTCATTACGATTTTTCAATCCCAGAGAAAGTTGCATATTTCCATATAGAATTCATAAGGTGTACAAATTTTTGAAATTTTTATTGATTAAATAAGAAATATTTGTATTTGCACTACATGGATCTTTAGTCTCAGTATATTTTTCGAAAAAAATATTATTTTGATTAAAGATGAAATGCTTCGAATTATATCGTAAAAGTTCGCTTGAAATATCAAATTTAATAATTTTTTTAACTAATTCTTGACAAATTTGAGAATGCCTTAGCTATATTATTCAGTATCCTTTTTCTAATTCCATAATCATTGTACTCCTGATTTTTTTCTTTAGTATATTCTCTTGAATTGCGTGTGTAGATATTGTAATGTTTTTAATGGTTTTCCTATTTCTTGAGTATATGCTTAAGAAATAAGGGAGTAAAAAACAATTCAAAGAAGTTTTTCCCATTAACATTACAAATATATAAAAATTAGAGTAATAAATTTGAATTTACACAATTTCTGGAATTAGTAAATTTGATTTCTAATTGATGTTCTGATACTACTAATGCATTAATAGTATGATCTTAGTGGACACATATTTTGTTAACTATAAATTTACCAATTTGTATAGCATATTTTTCTAAACGTTATATAAAATGTGTGTATATATATGTATATATTTCTATTTTGTGATACACTAATGAACGCTGATAATTGTTAAAATTCATTTTATATATGGATTCTTTAAATTTAAATTATCTTAAAATTTTTACAATCTATCTACACACACCCATATATATATATATATATATATATATATATATATATATATATATATATATATACATTAATTCCAAAAATTCTAGCTCCGCAAGAAAGTAACATTGTACCACAGGTTGACATTCTTTCAAAATAAAATACTTCATTATTTATCACACAATTAGTTCACACTGAAAGTACACAACTTCCCGAAACTGCTTCCATTATCATTCATCCTTTATTGTGTACTTTCTATCTCCTTTTCTTTTCTGTTTTATCTTTTCAGTAAGGGTTGTGAGTTCAGAAATAAGAGATTGACAACTGATTTTCCCGAATTTATGGAAAGATGCTCTCCTTTCTTACTAAGCCCGTTTTTCTAGCTATTTTAACTATAAAGACAACAATGCAATTAATTGTGTTCATTAAATCATAACAGCATGCAAGGATAGCTGTGCAAATGATTTTTTTACTCTACTTTAATTTTAGTTATTTTGTAATATTCGCCTATCACTTCATGTTTTTTTAACAACGGTTAGGCGACCTGTCTTGATGCAGTCTCTCAAAATCCACTCCAGTGGAAGGACTTTGGTCGCAACAGAATAATATTGACATGTACCCAACTCACGGATCTTCAGCAATCTAGAAGAATGTTACCACACTTCTAAATCACACTCCAAGGCAAATAATGTTCCTTTATGCTGATCTTCAGGGATACAGCATGAAGCTACTTAACGACTACGAGTATAATCAATGATACCACTTAACAGGTGATGCTATCTAGTTGCGTTTGAATATTTGATTAATATTTAATTTATATTTAATGGATTTAATTTAAACAAATATTTTAATATCACATTATTTTCTTGTATACCTCAACTATTTTAGAAACATATGTAAAGATTTTATTATTATTTCAAACATATACTTAAAAACACCAATGAATTCTGAAAATTATTCATCGTAGTTTTCATATAGAATTATTAAAAACAGTTTATTCTTTCTTTAAGTTAAAAAAGGAATGGTACATAAAAATTCACTTCATTTATGTTCTATTTTATTTATTTACTCATTATTATGAGAATCTCCCATGCACTATTAGCATAAATTTTGTCATTTAATGAATTTAAAAGCACTATTATAACTATCTGTGTTATTGCCTCATTTCCTGGAAATTTTTAAATTTGCCATTTTTTTGATTTTAAGAAAAAATATTAAATAAATCGTGAAAATGTATCTTTTCCCCTTTTTCTTATAACCAAGCTGGTAGAAAAAACACTTGTTCTCTGATAATCATTTCCACAATTCAAATGTTCAATTCTGCCTTCTAAATATATATTTGGGGTACTTGAAATCAATTTTAGTCCATATATTTTGGTCTAATTAGCTCACTTAAAAGTAGCACAGAATAAATTCAATGCTAATATTGAGAAACATACATGAGTTTGTTTCAAGTGAAATTATTAAACACTTTAAAAATATAACTTTGTAAGATAGCTGTTTCAAATTTATAAGATAAAAAAATTCACACGCGTACTCCTAAAACATTGAGAATTATATTCTCTATAATGTTTACATAAAAGAAATTTGCTTACACGTGTTTTTGTTTATAAGATTAATATATTTATAATTTCCTGAAAGAAATCTATTTGAACACATTTTTGTAATTAATACTATTTACCTATTCAATCTATTCATTAATGGATGATATTAATAAATTTGAATCATATTCTTAAAAATTGAACCAAATTTCATATCATCATTTTTATGCTTTTCCTCTTTTACCTCTTTTTTCAAACATTTTAATAAATATCTAATGCAAATTCAAAACAATCTTTATAAATAAATTCTAGTGAACAGACAAAATTGCGCAGTATTTATGTTGCTACATTTTTATATGGATAGTCGTTAATATGCAAGTAAAACATTCAAAATAATTTTCATAAAACATGGAGCGAGTAATCTTAGGAATACATTACTTTTCAAAGAATAAACTTGTGTTTACTAATTTATAAGTCATAAGATACTTACAGGAAGGTTTAATTAAGAAAAATACTATATAAATAAAAATGCAGTAAAACTATCAAAATACAGCTAAAATTATAAAAAGATTACTTTGATGAAAGGATTCAATCAATAATGATATTATATTTTGATTTTATTTAAATTGAAATTGTGCTCATGAAAGCAATTACAATCAATATTCAAAAACAAAATCGAATATAAGTAAATTTATTTAAACAATTATTTTTGAGATATAGACAGGTGATATAATAACAAATAGTGTACTTTGTAATATTTACTAAGTAAATTCAATTTAAATACATTAATTGTATTGCTTCCTAAGAAAATGTGTGTTTAGTTTCTAATAAAATGTTCTTACCGAAACTCGCTTTCAGAGTCAGATTGCTAATTATAAAAATAATGAAAAGTGTAAATAGAATTATAACAAAAATTTACATATAGGATCGTCTTCATTCTACTTTTAATGCTCATTTTGAAGTATATACAAATTAAATATACGTCGTACTGAAGAAAGTGAATTCTAGCTATTATCCTTTAGGCAATATTGGCAATCTCATTTCTTAAACAAATACATAAAACTAATTATTCGCAAGCGTTGACGACAAGAATTTAATATTACTTTTTAAAAGCTTGTAATTGAAAATCTATACCTTCACAGTTATATGCTAACTCTAGATATCTCTTTTTTTTATAATAAAAGTAAAAATATTCTATGTTTAACAATTGCTCTATCAATTTTTTTCTAGATATTCATATATAATAATTTAATTTTTTTTTCTTGAAAAAAGATATTTTCTTATGTCTTTTTTATTTTGCTTATTAAAATTTATATAAGATCTAAATTTACTTCGTTTTCTGAAGTTTCTTTTACATAAAAATAATTTTGCAAATATACATATATTTTCTAGCTCGAACATTAAGTCTGCAGAAAAGTACAAGCAATTTTTCTTATTGTAATCCAAATTTATTAGAATGTTTAATTTAGTTGAATTTATATTAACGTTTTATTTGATAAACATTTTAGGAAACTCTATTTTTATTAATATATAATTGTTTTATTCATTATATAAATGTTTCTTGT